>CM029640.1:0-217500 GCA_017311315.1 Dendrocalamus latiflorus | reverse complement strand
CACTTGGATACGAAGGTGAAAAGATAAAAGCCCTAGCTAGACCCACGTGACTGAATGATAAAAGAGCCATCCCCATTTTCTTTCTTTCTTTCTTTCCAGAGAGAGAGAGAGAGCTTTTATTGAATCACTGTCTCTGTTTGCCTTGTTTCAGCTTTAAAGGGTGTGCATGCAGGCAGCCGGGGACCTTTGCTGTCAGCCTGACATTGACCCAACCACAAGCGGGAGTAACACTGTACGCACTACTGCAGTGCACAGAGAGAGAGAGAACCAAATTATAAAAGAATGATCACCATATGATGGACCTGATCATAGATATCTGCATCCATCTGCTTGCATGTGGAGCAGCAGGAGTACATACATATGAGCTATGCAGAGGAGAGCTGCATGACCCTATATATCTATCTATCTATCTATCTATCTATCTATCTATTTCTTCTCTCTCTCTCCCCCTCATTCTTAGCTGGTTCTGGTTGCGTGGGGAACTACGTATGTATAGGACTGTAGGAGTAGTACTGTGCGTGGATAGCCTACGCTATGCATGCATAAGAGCAAGGCTAATGGATACGCCCGCTCGCCGGCTGCAAGAAGCGCCATGTCACCCGAGCTGCCCAGCCGTAGTGGCGGATCCCACCAATATTTAATCCTTAGCTGCTACGTGGAAGAATGGGATTGAGGGAAGAGTAGCCACAGTACATTTCGCCCGCTTTTTGCCGGCGTCTCAGACGTCGCCCGCTTTCTTCTCTCTCCTGCTTTCTCGCTCTCCCACGTCAGATTTCGCCGGCTCTTCGCCGCTTATAATACTTGCTCTAAGCCTGTGTTTTCTCATGTGTGTGTGTTTGTTGTGTCAGTGTCAGGGAAGTACTCAAGACTCGAGAGAAATAGACCATAGTATGCGTGTGTTGAAAAAGTGATCTAGGTGACACCTCTATTCATCCTTGATTTCACCATCCCCATGGGCCATCGCTACACTGGAGCCGGCACTATCTGTCACAGCTAGGCTCCTCTCTCTCTCTCTCTCTGTCTCTCTCTCTCTCCAGCTTAAGTATGTGTCCGTTTCTTAAGTACATGTGTCCTGGTGCCCTAGTGAAAACATCTAACATTTCTTCTTACTTCTAGGCTAGTAGTTCTTACTACAACACGTTGGTCAACAATACTATTTATGTTCCTGCAATGCACGTGATAAGCTGATTGCTAATGGGCAAATTTTAATCCGTAGATAACTAGCCGGTTAGGCCCGGTGTTTAAACTCAATCGTGGTTCAAATTGCACTAGGATTATTTACCTATGCTCGAGCTCTGAATTAGGGGAATAACAGTGATACTGCACTGTACATATTGATTGTAACCGACAGAGATCTGGACCAGCATCGATCGGCTAGCTAGCCTCTCATATATATGGAAAATGAAATGCATATATATGTAGGGAAAAAAGAAGAAGAAAAAGCAGAGACGAGAGAAAGAGATTCATGGATGGGCCTTTTGGCCGTACGGACGGCACAAAGCGACCCAACGTAGGGCCCGTTAACTGGCATGTGGGGGCCCACAGCACAGTCGTATGGATGGACCAGCTGCAAGCTAGCTCTAGCTTAACCCCAAAAAGCCGAAAGGCAGGCAGGATCAGTGAGAGACAGGGGGGGTGGGGTCTGACCATAATAGACTGTACAATTACTGACGTGTACAATAATATAATAGACTATGTTTATCCTACTCTTTATGTCATCTATAGAATATATCTTGTTTCTCGTGTTACAGTTGACTACCGCATAAAAGACACGGCCTAATTTTCTATATCCCTTCCATCTCTCCTTCACGTCATCTCATGTTCTACATAGTAAACATTATAAACAACTGATGTCATGCTGTTATACGTGCTCCAAGAATGAAATAATGAATGATTTGGCACTCCATTGGCCTATGATTGGACCTGACTTGGATCATCCATTGATTAGCTTATTATGTGACCCCCCATGGGGCCGGGTAGTACTAATTGAATCCTGATGTATTACAGGAGATCATGAACTAGCTAGAATTGCTTTTCAAGATGGTTTCTACAAACCATTTGTATGAATTATTACAGGAGGCAAAGTGCCTTTTCAACGCGAGTGTGTTTTACTCTTTTAGTCTCTCTTACAATCAGCCAAAAGCACTTTAGACTTATATTGTGGGACTGAGTATTACTAGCTAGTTCATACTGGCTAAACTGAGTATTACAGGGGCATGCATGTCTCTGTAGGCGCCAAGTTGTTAGCTGGCTGATGAGGGAAGGGAGACCAGCACTCGTGAGTTGTCGAAACAGAGAGAGGGAGCCCTCTTGTCTCCATCAGCGTCCCAGGTTGCTCGCACTCCACCACTTCACCTGCAGCACAGAGAGAGCCAAGAATACAGCAACGAGCTCAGATCAGCAAGGCCAGCGGCCGCCTGCAGTTGCCAATTACGCATGGCATACCGTTACTGATCGCGAGCACCATGGTGTGTAGTCCGTCACCGCTGCCAATATTCAGGTTCAAGTAAATATTAAACAGAGCGATGGTAATATAGTACACGGTTATGTCACAGTAACAGTACAAGCAAAAGGCGTGCTTAGTGAATACAACCCTTATCCCTTCTCTTGAACAGTTTCAAGTAGCTGGCATTTGCCCAGGGCCTTAAAAAGATTTAACAACTTCGTTTGAAACAATGAACAACAGCAGCAACAGCAAGAAGAAGAAGAAGAAGAAGAAAAGAAATTCTAGTGGAAAATATCATGTCACCAATACATGTTCAAGTTTTGTGTATGTTATTAGTACGTATTGTGGATACCTACTTCCCATATTTCTTCATCTGAGAATCGCCCTAGCAGATCCAAGTACTGGCTTAATATTCTTTCAACAGAGACAATTTGGTTTGCGAGAGAACACTGACTTTGAACGGAGAAAACCATTAACATGTTGAGTGAAAAGCCGTAAGACAGCAACATTATTCGTACAACTCCTGGGGAATTGAAAATATATGTAGCACATATAAAGGGCTAGCAGGTCAGGCAGCTTTTGTGAAATTTGGAATCCAGGGGTTACAAAATCACAACAGCTATACCTGCCCCTTCACACATATACATTTCCTTGGTACTTTCAGATAAGACACTAATAACATACACATGATAGGGCTAAAATAGTACATATGATAAGCCATGGTAGCCGTAAGTGGTTTTGAAGTGTATCTTGTTGTAAATAATCCTGTTTTCTCAAGTTTGGAAGTGATCGAACTTAAAACGGGGAAGAAATCAGAAGTCGAAGATCAAAACGGAGTTTCCCAGTCAGAGCGGTCAGACCGCTAGTAGAGTTGTAATCGAAGTCGAAACGCAGTAGTAGTCATAGTCGAAAAGGATTTGGAGTCGGAGTTGGTTTGTACTTGTAGTCGAACCCTTGTTGAAGTCGAACAACCGGGTATAAAAAGGGAGTGTAGTCCTGTAACTTTAATGAACTGAGCCATTGCGAGAAATAAAGAAGAGAAAGGAGAAAAACTCTGTGTTGCTGTTTTCCTTCGGGCAATTCCGCAGAACGTGGTCATAAAGGGTTTGACCACGCAGAGAAGGCTACGACCACGGTGAAGACGGTCGTAAGGAGTTGCGACTACGCCGAGGAGACCAGTACGTGGTCAGAAACAATTCCGACCACGTTGAAGGAAATGAACATGGTCGAAAGGGTGTTCAACCACGGTGAACAGTGATCGCCAGCATCACTGCGTGATCGTAGAGGGTTTCGATCATAGTATTTCGAGCGGCTGAAGGAAGGGCAGCAAAGCGATAAAGAAGAGCGGTCGAAACTTCTACAGTAAGTTTACGACCACGAAGGAAAATCGATCGGTAGAGCGATTGAAGCGGTCAGAATTGCTCGTAAGCACTCAGTACCGGTTGTAAACAGTTCTAACCGGTCGTAAATGACTTTAACCAGTCGTAAACGGTCCTGGGAGGTCGTAAGACTTTCCAACAGCTGGTATCAGAGCCATGGCGGAAGCATCGAAGGCTAAGGAGAGCGTGACGCTGCAGTACCCCCTCCTCAATTCGGATAATTATCCGGTCTGGGCGATGAAGATGAAGGTCGACATGATTGCTCAAGGTGTTTGGGGTGCGGTCAAACCAAAGGAGAAGGACAAGGTCCTCGATGATCGACTAGACAAGATGGCAATGGCAGTGATCTATCAAGCCGTGCCCGACTCGATGATGAGGCAACTGATCGGCAAGGAGACCGCACGAGAGGTCTGGACGACTCTGCAGACAATGCATGAAGGAGTAGATCGGGTGAAGGAAGTTCGACTCCAAACATTATGGAGTGAGTTTGAATCAATGAAGATGGGAAAGAACCAGACTGTGGAGTTCTCTGGGAAGTTTAATGAGGTCGTAAACGAGATCAAATCTCTCGGCGACGACCTGAAAGACGAGGTGGCGGTGAAGAAGTATTTGAGAGTGCTGCTAGAAAAGTTTCTCCCAGTCGTGACCACACTCACGTACTCGCAAGACCTCTCGAAGATGAAGATTGAAGAAGTAACTGGGGCGCTCAGAGCACACGAGTAGCTCCTGAAGAGTTACCAAGCTGACAGTGGAGAACAAGCCTTGCTCGTGAGAGAAGACACGAAGAACCGAGGCGAAGACTCCGCATTAAGAGGGGGACGTGGTCATGGTCGTGGCCGCGGCACGTTCCAAGGTCGAGGGCAGGGCCGAGGCTATGCGCCAAGAGGTCGAGGCTCCCAATCCGGAAGAGGAGGAAGAGGTGGTCATGGAGATAGGACTGGTCGAGGAGGCGGCAACTACCAGTCCGACGTCCAGTGCTACGAGTGCGAGAAGTTCGGCCATTACGTTGCCGAATGTCGGAGCCACATCCAGTGCCATAACTGCAAGAAGTATGGTCACTATGCTGCGAATTGCCGGAGTAAGAAGAAGGTGGAGGAAGTCAACATGGCTCAAACGACTGAACATAAAGAGCCGACACAGCTGTTGTCGCTTTGCACTGTAGACGAACCGACAATGGTTCTGTTGAACGAGGGGAAAGTCTTTCCAAGTCTATTGGAGCAGGGAGAGCAGACACAAGCCGACTAGTACCTTGACAACGGAGCAAGTAACCATATGACGGGCACACACTCGATGTTCCACGAGTTAAACGAGAATGTGCTCGGAAAAATCCAGTTCGGAGATGGGTCGTCGATTCAGATAAAGGGAGAGGCTCGATCCTGATGCAATGTAAGGACGGAAGCCAGAGAAGGTTGTCGGATGTGTATTACATACCGAGCCTTCGGAGTAATATAATAAGCATTGGACAATTAACAGAAGAGGGTTGTCGGATCGAGCTCAAAGACATCTTTCTGAAAGTGTTCGACCGCAGCGAATGACTACTGATGAAGGTACAAAGGACAGTGAACCGTCTGTACAAGATTCAGATTGAAGCGTGCAAACCAAGGTGTCTGAAGACTACGACCGATGATGCAGCCTAGTTGTGGCACGCAAGATTCAGACACTTGCATTTCCAGAGTCTCAACATGATGGCAAAAAAAGAGATGGTGGTCGGATTACCGACAATTGACCACCCGGAGCAGGTCTGTGAGGGCTGTCTGATGGCAAAACAAACCCGTAGCAGCTTCCCATCGCAGGCACAGTTTAGAGCTTCTCGACCACTCGAGCTAGTTCACATCGACCTGTGCGGACCAATTACACCAAGAACAAACGCTGGCAATCAATACTTCATGTTGATCGTTGATGATTACTCAAGAGCAATGTGGGTGTACATGCAGAAGAGCAAAGACGAGGCGAAGTTCAACCTCCAAAAATTCATTGCTCTTGCCGAAAACGAGGTTGAATGTAAGGTGAAGGCTATCAGATCAGATCGGGGGGGGAGAATTTCTCTCAAAAGAATTCAACTCGATCTGCGAGAGAAGGGCATTACTAGATACTTCACAGCTCCGTACTCGCCTCAACAAAGCGGAGTCGTAGAAAGGAGAAACCGGACTGTGATGGCCATAGCTCGAAGCCTCCTGAAAAGTCGATTTCTCCGCGGGCCGTTCTAGGGAGAAGCAGTAAAGCACGCGGTCTACCTTCTCAACCGCACGACCACAAGATCGCTCGATGGGACCACTCCATACGAACAATGGTCGGGAAGAACAAATTTAGATGCAAAGCTCTTAAGGTAGTTTCCTAGATTGGATAGTCTCATATTATGTTCTTGATCTCTAGACATGCCAATCAAACATATGCTTTCTATATGCAATTCATGAATAACACATGTGAAATCATTGGCCAAAGGCAATTTATGTATGGCTATTGCCTCTTACTTCCACTCTCAGGACATTTGCTGGTAGCATTTAACTTGGTGTTTAGTAAAGATGCCACTTAACCATTTCCTGCATAAGCATTACTTGCCCTTGTGCATTAGCTAATGTGGTTTTTTTTTCATTGCATTTCTCATTGCGTATCATTATTTGGGAGTTACGGAGTTTTGCTGCTTTACAGATTACTGACTTCTTCCCTTTCTTTTGTGAAACACAGGTGGTTTATATGGGAATAGGAGGCTCTTTTCCCTTCAATTCTTCTCTTTCTGGAGTTCTTTCCTGTGTAGGAACTGCAGTACATGCTGGTAGGGTTTATCCTATATCTTTCCGGATTGTCTCCACCTTTACAGTGGTTACACAATCCCACAATATAGCAATATTTGTGCAGTATGCCTCCGCATTCAAGTCAACAAAGATAAACAAGGAATTCAAGGTAACTCATCACACATTGTCGGAGCATTTTTGCCCATCATGTTCCAGCATAACATCGGATATGTCAAATGTTTTCTGCAGGATCTCCCTCCAGAGCGGGCCTTTGCAGATTTTGTCCTGTGTAATTTGGTGCTCCACTTGGTGACCATGCACTTCCTTGGATGAACACTGAACAACTAGTGCCCTCTTAAGTGCTTTAGATACTGTAGGCTGCCAACATATGCTCAGCGAATTGCCATATTTGGAGTATTATACCAAAATGAGAAGTTTTGGCCCGTGATTTGGTCGAGCTTTGTTTTTTGAAGGTGGATTTAGCCTTGGAAGAAAGGCAAAAAAACATAATCTCTTTTTATCTTGTAGCTTCGTTTGGGGATTGGATAATTAAGATTACTTGGGCATGTATTTGGCAAGCAATCGCGACCTTTTCCAAGCCCACTTGCATTCATCGTAGTTTTACTGTGAGGTTGATTAATGTTACATGCAATGAACTAATATCATGCCAATTTGCAGTCTCCTGTCGACTTGGCTAGCTCCTTTGGAATCACGGAGAGTCAGCATATGCATATCTGCTTCTGTGCACAGCCATCCTTCTTCATTTTTGAGAGGCTGTGCAGAGGCATCTGCTTCCATTGCGCAGAGGAATAACCTGGAAGGGGAACCATGTTGATTCGTTCTGTTAAGACAGGCTAGTACTCACTTGGCCGGTTGCAGAAGTACACTAGTGGAGTTACCAGGATTGATTAGTTTAGCTCTTGCTATAGGTAGCAAATGTTTGTTTGATCCTCCATGAGAGTATGGTAAAGAAGTATCGCCGTCCGGTACAGGGCAATGCAGGGCAGCAGGACAAAGTGGAAGGTAGCAAATGTTTGTTTGATCCTCCATGAGTATGGTAAAGAAGTATCGCCGTCCGGTACAGGGCAATGCAGGGCAGCAGGACGAAGTGGAAGGCAGCAAATAAGATGGATCGATCTTTTTTCTGTCCATGGTAGGAAGATTGGGTGGGTGGCGAATGGTGATACCATATCCATACATTCATTCTTCCGGAGAGATGAGCTCATCCAAGGCAATTAAGCAGAACTTTGGAAAGCAAGAAGAAAGAAAACAGTTGCCGCTGTCTCTGTGAGTGTAGTGTAGTGTATATCCTCTACTAGTCTAGGAATTTTGTAGTTCTGCTTCTGGTGGAAAGCAGTAGAAGGGAAACCTTTCCAGGGACCTTGTTTAGTTCCCTAGCTAAGCCAGCCTTTTCTACTAACACAGACTGGTAAGTGATGATGCCTTTGGTCAGCACAGCGGCTCCCTCCCATTGCCCTCATGCAGTGCTATAGCTGTTTCTAATACTAACTAGTAGTTTACCATCTTTCTTTCAACCATAAACAATATATGCATATTTTGGAATGGTGTCCGCTCTATAAAATAAATACACCGCCTACCTTCAACTGTCATGTTCAAGTGTCGATCTAAATGGTTAAATTGAAGTATATCCTTGTGGGAAAACAGAAAACAGCTAACGCATGTCTTGGAAACTGAGTTACTGAAGGCACCATGCTCGTCGTCGTCGGCAGTACATCAACTGGGTGGTCGGTGTTTCATATCACTACCACCTTCAACTGTCATGCAGGCAAGGATTCACCCGAAACAAAAACTGCATCGTATTACAGATAAGATTAACTTCATTGGAGACACTTGTTTTTCAACTGTTCAAGCTCCAAATACAGATCTTCCACTGAAGAAACAAGCGTGCACATATGCTTTTATTCTTAGAAATTTGGCAGAAGAGAATTACAGAAATTGTAGCGAATACTGATGTTCTACATCCAGGACTGAGGGATCGAGCCACCAAATTAAGCATGAGAAACATCAAATTTAACCATAGTGTTTTGCCGACAGTACTCCTGTGTTCAGGAAATACAAGTATGGTAGCTCAAATCTTTGAGTTCCGCGCAATCTTGAACCACTCAGTGTGGAATGAGCCAGGCATGTCGACCCTCTCGTAGGTGTGGGCACCAAAGTAGTCCCTCTGTGCCTGCACCAGGTTCGCGGGCAGCCTGTCCCGGCGGTACGAGTCAAAGTACGCCAGGCTTGTGGACATGCCCGGGGTGCTGACACCATTGTTGATGGCAAGGCAAACCACCCTCCGCCAGGCTGCTTGCCTGTCCAATATCTCCTGTGCAAACTCAGGGTCTACCAGCAGGTTTGCAAGGTCGGGGTTCCTGTCGTAGGCCTTCTTGATGCGGTCCAGGAAGATGGCACGGATGATGCATCCACCCTTCCAGATGCGTGCAAGCTCACCTAAGTTGAGGCTCCACCCTTTCTCCATGCTCTTTGCCTTGAGGATGTTCATGCCCTGCGCATAGCTGCAGATCTTCGAGGCGTAGAGAGCTTGTCTGACATCTTCGATCAGCTGTGCCTTGTCTACAGGCAGGTTGCTCGAGAAGTCACCTTGGAAGACCTTAGCAGATTCAACCCTCTCATCCTTCAAACCGCTGAGGAACCTCGAGTCCAAGGACGCTGCAATTGTAGGTGCAGCCACGGACAGCTCAGCAGCCTGTTGCACTGTCCACTTCCCGGTTCCCTTCATGCCGGTCTTGTCCAAAACCTTGTCAACCAAGTAGCCCTCACCCTGGTCATCCTTGATGCCAAAGATATCAGCTGTAATCTCAATCAAGAAGCTGAGGAGCTCGCCCTTGTTCCACTCCGAGAAAACCTGCTGCAGCTCGCTGTTGGTGAGCTTGCCGACCGATTTGAGGACATCATAGGCCTCAGCGATCAGTTGCATATCACCGTATT
Organism: Dendrocalamus latiflorus; assembly: GCA_017311315.1. Classification (NCBI taxonomy): domain Eukaryota; kingdom Viridiplantae; phylum Streptophyta; class Magnoliopsida; order Poales; family Poaceae; genus Dendrocalamus; species Dendrocalamus latiflorus. Next base: position 207,988 of record CM029640.1, on the reverse strand, counting down.
CAATTCCATTGTGAACCATCTTCACAAAGTTGCCTGATCCGCCTTTGCCAATGTAGGTGACACATGGACCACTGTCAGGAACCTGGGCAGCAACCTTGAGAAGAATATCTTCAATGTATTTGTACGCCTCAAACGAGCCTCCAGGCATCAAGGATGGGCCATGACGGGCACCCTCCTCTCCTCCGGAGACTCCCATCCCGAGATAGAGGAGGCCACGCTCCTCCGTCGCCTTCTCCCTCCTCTCAGTGTTCTCATACCACTCATTTCCACCGTCAATGATGCAATCACCCCTTTCCAAGTGAGCAGCAAGTGTTGCAATGGTCTGGTCCACTGGTGCACCAGCCTTGACGAGCATTATGACGACACGCGGCTTCTGGATGGAGTTCACAAAGGATGCTGGGTCATGGAATCCAAACACAGGGAGGTTTCCTTCAAGCTTGGCACGCTGAACTGTCTCATCAACCTTGGAAGTTGTTCGGTTGTAGACAGAGATAGGGAACCCTTTCTCCGCGATGTTAAGGGCAAGGTTCTGCCCCATGACCGCAAGGCCAGCAAGACCAATTCTTGTAAGAGCCATCTTCTACTTGGTCCTGGCCAGACAAGTTGCATCACATACATTAGATGTATAAATAAAATCAAAATTAATTATTACATGACTCAAAACTATTCACTCGACAACTGAATTAACAGGAACCAACAAAGGGTGTCCGAAAGAAACTGAAGCATTTGAACAAGATTAAGATGAGAATAAAGCAACATCATCTGCACCAATGCGGTAAGGCATTTGTGTGAAGTGAGAAGAGAATATTACAATGGCAAGATTGCAACATTCCTCCAAGTGAAAGCCATGTGCCCATGTCAGATATCAGACAAAGTAGACACTAGTGAACTAATGGCAACTGATAGGTTTACATCTATAGATGGTAGACGCGCATGAGCAGGTAGTCAACTAATGGCATCTGAAGGGTATCAAAGACTGATGTATTAACAATTAGAAGTTTTAGTTTGAGACGCAATATATCCAGCTCCGGCACGACAGGAAGATATGAAAATTCTATACATGAGACAACTCAGGAGCAGGCTCCAGAATTGTACAAGAATCTTTCAACCAAGTTGCTTGTGCAGGGAAAGAAGTCAGTATCAACAGCTTTGTCTTGCTAAAGTTGGATCCAAACTAGGTAGTGAGAAAACTATCATAATCGGTACGCGAGTAAGGAATATGAATGATTAAGGGAGGGAAACGACTCGATCTGTTATATGCACAGAAGAATGACCAGTACCCTCCAGGCTCCAGCTACCCTACCATAGTAGCAAGATTTCCCCCATGGATAAGTCAGTCGTCTGGAGTGCAAGACCTGGATCCCCTTTGTGTTGCCTGGATGTGAAATCTTTCTTGGGGAAAGATGAGATTTTGATGATGAATTCGGCGGTAAACAAATGAAGCCAAGAAGAATTCCCCAAGAGCCAAGGATACATACGCGAATCCATGGGATGGGGGAGATTATCAACGTAAGGTAAGGTAAAAAGAGGGAACGTCCAAAAAGAAACACTCGTCTACTGACTCTAGAGGAGGAAGATTAAATTTCCACTAGACTACGAGGAGGAGGAAGAATCAGAAAGAGATGGGATAGGGTTTGGGGTCGCACCTAGCTCCTCTGATCCGATCTGATCTCCTGCAAGTGCAGAGAGAGAGAGCGAGCGATCCCTGTGAAGAAGATTGCTGCGATGCGGTGCGGTGCGGCTCACCAAACCAACGGCAGCCCGATTGATTTTGATGCTCTCCCATCGCCCCTTTGACCCCTTCGCTGACAGCATGTCCTCCTGCGTCCTCTACACAGCACTTACCGCCGTGCACGAAGATAGTATGACAGGTGGGCCACACCATTCTTTTTTCTTTTTCTTTTTTCTTTTGCTTGCTAAATAAGCTTTGCTAACTCCCCGGTGTCTATCCATGCAGATGCCATCTCACTAGGGTGAAAATGGATCGGATAGTTTCCGACCGATCTGGATGAAAATAGATACGGATTGTGTCAGATCGGATTTTCTTCGGATAATTCTCGGATCAGATACGAATACGGATTTTTTTGTCGAATACGGATACAAATACAGTAGACCTGATATCTGGCGAATACGGATTATCCGAATAATACGAAAATGGATATTCAGGATTTCAGCCCAACATTACCAAGCCCAAGTCAACCTCTCTCATTTCCCCTGCCACCAGCCCACTAGCCCAACCAAGCTATAAGCCTCCGTTACCATTAGGCATTAGGTTCCTTAGGTATATTAAATTACAAACACCACTAGCAAATATTTATGTTTATTAAAAATAAATTTAATATTGTCGGTGGATTAAAATTTATACCGATTAAATTCATGTACTCCCTTTTAAATCATTTTGATGCAAATTTAAATAATTAATTAATTTATTAGTCACATGTAAATGGTAGAAATGCATTAAGAATTATTTAGGACTTTAGAAAAAATTAACTGCCACTTGAAGATTTAAAATCTGTACAACGGTATAACTATTGTGGATAAAAATACTTATACTTGTTTAGATTTCATGAATGTTTTGATAAGATAAACTATTTATGTGTTTTCATTGATTTTGGATGTATAGTTTAAGGGATTTTTATGTTTCGATAAATATTCGTGACCATATTCGTTTCGATTCGTATTCGCTCCGCATCTATATTCAATATTATTTGTATTTGTATTCGCATCCGAGGTATTCGTATCCGCATCCGAGAAAAAAATATGAAAACAAATATGGTAAGGACATTATCCGTCCGTATTCGATCCGTTTGCATGACTCACAGAAACTAAGACAAAATAGGGTTACATTGATCGTAGCCGGTTAAGTGGGCTAGTTTTGATAATTAGGGAGTGCAAAGTGGCCGGTTTTTCAAGTTCAAGGGTGAAATATATAGACTCATGATATAATTATATAGTATGCTATATATGTTGACTAGTTGACATTATAGGTTGAGACGCAGAGGACAGCATGCATGCAGTCCCTACTACTCCTCACTTGTTTTCTGAAGACTTTCTTCTTCTTTTTTGAAGCCTAATCCTGACGTCAATTCGATATTCCCGACCGGTCAATGGAATGAATCCAAGGATCATCAATCGATTAAAATCAATCATCAAATCGACCGTCCAGATGCAAACACCTGGCATACTCGATCTCGCTACATTCTACTGACTCGATTCATCTGCAATCCATCTCTTTCACTTGCCTCTCCCTACACACACTGCTGCATGCTCGGTTTTCTTCTTCTTGTTCGTTTCTTCTCTTTCTTCTTCTTTGCTGCAAGACACAGGAAACACAGTTTAGGGGCGCCCGCGTCTCTGAAAATTTCATGTAGTATTTATTGCGATAGCAGCCAGTAACTAAGGCCCCGTTTGGCACAGCTCCACCACCGGCTCCTGGAGCTGTTTGGAGCCGTTTTGTGCCAAACGGGGTATAACAAAATAGCTCCACCCAAGGAGTCTCTTAAAACCTGCTGAGACAAAAGTAGCTCCTTGGGTGGAGCTGAAAAAAGTAGCTTCACCCAGCTCCACTTGTGAAGTCAAAAAAAACAGCTCCACTTGTGAAGTGGAGCCGTGCCAAACGGGGCCTAAGCAGTGAGTGAAGTAATGTAATCCTCCACTGTACTCCATAAATAAGTGGAGTAATTACCTTAATTACTTCATGGTGGGACCCACCCACAGTACCAGCTACTGTTGTGCTGCCTGCCCAGTACGATGTACTAACGCTCCGATCCTATGCAATGCAGGGATGGCAATCGGGTACGGTGAACATAGATAGTACTTGTCTATACTCATATTCACAATCCTGATTTACACATACGGATATACTTGCAAAGGACAACGGGTAAAGAACCTCATCCATACCCGTCGCCTGCGGGTACCCATCGCCTATGGGCATGCCCATTTACCCGTGAACTGAGAGTTACCATATCGCAATGAAACAACACTATTCTAGTCTTCCTTAATTCAGGAAGAACTTATTGATGTCTCCTTAAACAAAACAAAAAATTTCTGCTACACGTTACCATTCGGACACAAGCATACACACAACATTTACTTTTCTTTGTAAATGTGATCGTGGGACAATAGGATATGTATATGCATGAGACCCATATGTTGGTAGATGAGAGCCTTAGGACACAAGAGTTTTTTGTTTTGTTCTTTTCTTCGATTAATATTAGAATTATAATATTTTTATCTCTTAGCGCATATATATATAGTATAAATAACAGGGGCACCATGGTGCCTGGACACTAAGTCTCTGTGCCTTTGGATTGCTTTTAGATGCGTGCTAGTGTGATTGAAACTTTCCCTCCATGATTAAAACTTTCCATCCATGATTGATTTAGCATGCATGAACCATTGCACTTGCACGCATCTAAAAGCAATCTAAAGGCAGAGAGGTTTGGTGCCCGGGCACCTTGGTGTCCCATTTCAGTGTCCTATATATATATATATATATATATATATATATATATATATATATATATATATATATATATATATATATATATATAAAGACTGGACTAGTTTGCGGCACTGTGTATGGAGGGAGAGTCCATCGATGACTTTGCCAGGAAGCTGAGCGGGATGGCGAGCAAGTACAGTGTGCTCGGCACAACCTTGGAGGACCCAGTACTCGTGAAGAAGCTCCTCTACTCAGCACCCGACAAATTCCTCCCGATGGTCGCCTCAATGGAGTAGTACTCCGATTTGGAGACGATATCGTTTGAGGATGCCGTAGGGTGGCTAAAAGCATATGAGGAGCGCATTTGCCGGCATGAGAAAGAAAACAAGGAGCATCTGCTTCTCATCAAGGCCGAGTGGGAGACACGGTCGTCAAAGCGAGAAGGAAAGGGGTTCTCTGGCAGCTCTAGCAGTGGTGGTGGTCGAAGAAAGTTCAACAAAACCAAGGTGTGCTGCTACAACTGCCAAGAGTACGGGTACTTTGCTAAGGAGTATCGCGAGCCGAAGAAAGAGATGGCTCTTCTTGCTGCAGCAGATGCAGAGGACAAGCCAACACTATTCTAATGCCAACTTTGAAGTTGTTTGAGCACGTAGGAGGTGTGTCACATACGTGCGCATTTGTGTGTCATGGTCGTGCATGTAGGTGAGTCAGTGCACGATGCATGAGTATGTGTCTCTGTAGTCGTGTGTCCAGAGTACTCGTGTGTGTTCTTGTGTTAGCTATGTCCATAGAAAAGCCTAAGTAATCAAGAGTGTGTAAGCTCTGATGAGAGTCTCCGTCGCCATTAAACCGTGTCACCGGCGAAAGACAATTAGAGCTGGGGTTGTGATCGAAGTCATCTGCAAGGTGTGTCACCAGCGGCAGTGGCGAATCCAGAATGAAAAATAAGGGTGGGCTGAAAAATTATACATTCTTATCTTAGATCGTAAGTTTTTGTAGAATTATTGGTTCTACACCTCGAATGATTAAACTATTTTGTAAGAAACATAGTTTTGTATTCTTGTGCAAGCAAATTCATAACTTCATACATGAATAAAAGCAAAGTAAAAAAAGAGATTCAACGGAGGTACCTCGCTAATAGTAACTGAATCCCAAAAACATGTAAATATGATTCCGGTAGATAACAATATGTACATCAAAATAAAAAAATAGTAATACAATAGCAATTAACAAAATGTACTTAATTACTTAAAGGATCACGAACATTTCAAATAAAAGAACCATATTCTAAAGAGGACTAATTAAGAAATGAATTGTAATTTGCAATTTGCAAACCTAATGAAGTCTCGGTCAGTTGGTCTGTCGGTCGACGGTCACTCGATGTCTCGGTCAGCCGGTCACGGCGGTCAGGGAACTTAGGGGCAATGCAGTGGCCAGTGGCGAATATCCAGACTCCAGTCGAGCAGTCGGTCACAGCCTCACAGGGTCACTCGACGGTCTCGGTTACTCGGCAGTCTCGGCTCACTCGGTCACTCCGTCGGCATCTCCGCCCTCACGCAGAGGTAGCAGCCAGCGGCCCAGCGCCCAGTAGAGCCGCCCGCCGCCGCGTCCCGCCTCCCCGCTCCCGCCTCCCGGCGTCCTAGGCTCCCTTGGTCCCGCCTCCCCGGCTCCCCGCGAGGCGGCGACGGCGCGACCCCGTCCCCGGCAGCCCGGCTCCGCGCCTCCGCCACGGCGCCGCTCAGGCCCAGCCGGCAGCCGCCCAGCCGACCAGGCGTCCCCGCGACGGCGCGACCCCGCCTCGGCCCTTCCCCGGCGTCCCCCCTCTGGATCCGGCGACCAGCGTCCTGCCTTGGCTCGTCACTCGTCGGCACGCGGCACGGGTGAGCAATCTGCAATCGATTGGGGATTTGGGCATTTGGGGGATCGGAAGCTCGGGAAGGGATTTTGGTGGATTTGGAGAAATTTGGGAATTGGGAGAACAGCTGAATTAGGGCAACACTGCAACATGTATTGGAACATTGGATGTGTGGGTGGTGGGCCTGTGGCCAGTGGGCCTGCATCGGTTCGGCCTTGTTTCTTCAATTCTTCTCCCGTGGCTCCGTGCTCTTCTTCTCCTCACAGCTCTTCTCGTCGGGGGTCGGCGTCGTCGCCAGGGAGGAGGCACCGAGGCAGGGACTGGTCGCCGTAGGAGAAGGGGGTGGTCGGCAAACCGGTGGAGGGTAGGCTTCAGCCTGATGAAGTCTACCTCGTGGATTCGCCCCTGACCAGCGGTGAAGATATGAAGAAAGTTGGTAAGTTGTGACACCGGTAGAAGGCAAGACTTTTTGAGACGCATCAGGAGATCGGATTTTGACTTGTGAGCCAAAGCATCAAAGATTAAGGGAGAGAAGGCAGAAGGAGCGAAGTTCGTTGGGGGTTTCCAGGCCGCAGGCAGAAGCTCCGTCACCGCCAGGGAGCGGCGGCGCAGGAAGGAGCCAGGAGGAGAGGTGGAGGGAGAGAGCAGCCTGCGAGCCACGGCGGGATCGAATTGAAACTCTAGTAGCTGGTCGGGGCGGGTGGAATCGAGCCGAGGACACTCTTCTGATACGCATGAACACTAATTACAGAGTAGTAGCAGTACATTGTTAAGTTTTGCAAACCACATCTCCCCAACTCAAAACTGTGGCAGATTCATTTATGATAATATACTGATGATAGCCTGACACGTAGCATACACAGACACTGTTCAATGCACTGCATGTACTACAATCAACTCCATGGTAAGAGCACATCATCATCTCTGGGACTGGGTTAAATGGGGGGGAAATGCTCTATGTAGTAAGACAAGACAACAATCGAGAGTATTTATCAGATGGGAGGGCTCTGCGAGCATGTAATGTACTCCGAATCGCCTCCAAAAACAAAATTGAAGTGGGAAAAAGAATTGAGGAATGGACTGCAATGAAACGAGAAAATTACTCGTGTCTCAAGTTCTGGGCTCAGTATAGGCAGGCGTTCGTGGAGACGGACTACCAGACTGCGCGCATCAAGTTGATGCAGTACTTGAGTGACTAACATAGAAAATGAATCAATCAAATAATCTGCGCAGTTGTCTCAGCCCTCAAAGGCAATCAATTCGTTTTCTTGGATAAATCATCCTCCGAGGAAGTGGTGTTGTCGTCATTGCTGCTGTTGTTGTCAAGGTCAGGAACTACTGCTGCAGACGGTTCGACGTGAGCCAGCCGAGCTGCGCCGATGACCTGCTCCGGGAGCTCGTCGTATGTGTTCGCCTACAAGTACAATATGCATATATACGTCAGCGATAGAAGCTTTCCTTTTCTTTTATAGTAGGAGAAACATTTCTGCCCCCCCCCCCCCCCCGCTACAATCTACTCATGCTTCCAAGTTAGCAAGATTAAAGTGTATTCTCAGTCATTAGACGAAGCAAAAGTTCAATAAGGTAGGGTCCCTTACCTGTATTAGAAAGGCCATGTCAACTACTAATGTTGTGACGACACCAAACACCAGGCCCAAAACCCCATTGGCTACCGCAGAAGAACCAATGTCGACATCCACCTGGTGAAACAACAGATGAAGATGCATTGCCTTGTTCAAAAATGACAAAAAATAATGAATTTTCACCGGTAGTTAATGTTCTGAACCAAAACTCTAGTGCTCATCCCATTGTTGTAAAAGAATTTCATCATTTGAAAGATTTCAAGTATATTGGATGCCTTACTTCCAAGTACCCCGGACCTCGTACGTAGCTGCAATCGACAGCCTTTCCCAACAAACAAGGGGTGCTTCCAACACTCTGCCTCACTATCCAAGAGCCCTGAAGAAATTGTTGTTAAAGTCAAATTGAAGTAGAAGAGTACAACACGATTGTTACATCCTACATTACTATAGTGTGAGAAGAGACCTTCGGAACAGACGGTATAAGCTTCAGTCTGCTGTTGCGGAACTCATCATCGCCATTGAAGAAACGCTGCAGAAGTGATCCTTTTTTCAAGGAACTCGTGACAAAATACATGACCAAGCTGTAATGAGTTGATCCGGGAATCTACAATAGGATACTAACTTCACTAAAAATGTTCCTTTCGAAAAATGATCACCAGAAGCCTGTAAACAGATAAATAAAGATTACAAAGAAATCTTAAGAATGCCAACTTACCTGTAAGTTGGCAACAAAGGTAAACATCCCTTTCTCAGCAGCAACCTACAAAACCGGTGAAATAAGGAGCAATGAAAATATGAAACAAGGATGGGGCTTCGTTCTATTCTACTTCAGATAGAAGTGAGCATGAATTCTAAAGTGGTTCTGTTCAGATTAGGTTCTGAGATTACACAAGAAACCACTTATAATTTATATCCAGCCAAACTACTTTAATAGTCGAGCTCATTTTGCTAATTGATTTCAAAAAGAGTTGGACCCAAACTCAACAGGCATAGTATTGTGATTTATAGAAGTTCTCTACATGCATACAAGCGATAATTATTTAGAGTTATCAACACTCATGGTCCATGAAAATTGACAACAGATAATATATAAACTAACAAAGTATTCCGTGCTGGTGTTGCTCAATAGAAGCAATATAGGATCTAGTATCCCATATACTACTTTATAAGTTGAATAATCACTGCTTCGGAAAGTTAATTTGAAAATAAAATTTACAGAAATAAAATGTGACAATATAAGAATAGGATAAGATGCCTACCCTAACTTATTTAGAACAAAAGGCTTTGTTGTTATTATTGTTGTATAAGAATAGGATAAGATGTCAGAAGATTTCAGGAAAATTATTCTGTTTACCTGAGCAACACAACCTTTCTGCCTGCCGACATTATCCATACGCTTGGTGTCCTTAAACCAGTCAATGGCCGCAAGCTCCATGAGATAACTTGCTGCGGGTATCTGTAACTTGAATGTGAGTTTTTTGAAGTTCTTCGTATTATCTAGTATACTTCAAAATAAATTAACCATAAAGTTGAAGATCTAGACCTTTGATTTGTCATGTGGGAAGTTCTTGCTACGAACTTTAAAGAGTTTGCTATCAGGTACTGTCCAACAGTTGCGGCTTTTCTCATCCACATCACGACGAAGAATGCCCGAAAAGCAAGATAAATCATTTTTTTCTGGAGGCTCATCTGCCATAATGACAAAGCTATCGCCATTACAAAAAAAATAAATAATATCTGCCTCGGGAGCTTGAAAGCAGATACGAAAATACAAAAACATAGATTAAAGAGAGAGAATCGAACCTGTGCGCTTAGCATCATTGTCAGATTTGTTAGACTCTTCCTGTACACCAATTTTGATCAAGGTTTATTATGAAGTGAGAAAACATGTAAAACTTGTACAAAGTAAAGCGGTCATGGCATGATTGTTCATAGTGTGGTCTAGGATATGTAACACCTCTATATTAGCTTCAGGAACTTGATACTCCTCATCCTCATCCGATTCTTCATCGATTATTCCCATGTTTTTATTATCTGCTTGTCCTCGATCTGCTGGTTTAGTCTTGGATTCAATTTCTTGAAGCTTCTGATCTTTTTGTACTGAAGACGCATCAACCATGGTTTCCATCACAGGAATCCTAGGAGTTATATGGAGTTCATCTGTTTGGGAAAAGTATTCACGCAGCCCTGGCAGTAAGTGTAAATTAAAACCATTAGGACCAGAATGAATTGGTGAAACGATAGCACTAAGTGATGAATTCAATAATAGTTTGTTCTTTCATACTAGAGATTCTCAAGTTGTCAAGTAGTTAAGGCCATAAGAAAAACAGCATTCAGTACCAGCAACGCAGTTCAGTATCTGCAGCAAAGAATGATATTGAAAGGAAGGGGAGTAGTTCAGGACCCATCCCCTCAGATCAATCTGCATAAGGTGTTGAACTTGAGTACGGGGTCTTCCATTGCGACACTTGAGAGGAGAAATCTTGAACCCTCCACCTGAACTAGTATTAGTTTCAGAAAAGAAAAGAAAAGGAACCCAAGTTGACATTTTTTTATTTGGAATGTCTCATCCTCTCAGGTAAATGCAATTCAGATGGTCAGAAGGAGACTTACTTTCAATAAAAGCCCTCACAAAACCTCGTTGGCGGCCACATTTTGGATGTTCTGTAGATCGAAATAGCACAACTGTATGGGTAAAGAAACACAGAGTGTCAATCAGAAGGGACTACAAACAGCAATGGTGACAGAAAAATTAACAATTTAAGAATTTACCATAACTTCCATCATCATTGCGCCGCCAATAGCGAACGTAACAAAGATCCCGAGGCCAGACTAACCTGCATGTTCATTTAGGATGGAAGACTGTAAGTTTCAATATGATAGATAATCTGAAATGTAATCATCACAATGGTGCGTCCAAAAAGATGAGAAAGTAAGACATCATGCATGCTGAAAAATATATTACACGTTATAAAAACTTGTTGATATGTGAGAATTGTAGTTACATTGGACACCAGTGCAGCTGCAACCTATGATACAGTATTACGGTGTGTCCATCAACCTCTTCAACTAAACTACCGTGGCGAAAGCTACAGTCCCACCTATAATGGAGAATAAAGATCGATGAGATCAACGTCAGTAGTAGGAATAGCAGAAAGTTAAAAGGCCAGATGCTTACTCATATCTTGTTACGTCCATGCTCATCACCAGCCCGAAAATGGCTTCGCACGTGGCTTCTACTACTCCGACAGCCCTCATAGCTCGACTACAGCTTCTTGCCTACACAGAGCATAAAAAGCATAGGTTGTCATCAGATTCAGAATTTCAGACACTATCCAGCAGTTAAGATTGCAGCTGGAACATACAAGGTAATCAACTTCCAGAAGTTCTTCGAAGATGCGCAGTCCTGACAATGACAAAGCAGTAAGCAACCTAAAGTTCAAATTATCCTCCACGAGGGAGGTTTAATGCCCTAAGGAGAGGGAATGTAGACTTGCCATTTTGGCATCTAAGTAGCCGCCAATTCTTCTTGGAGTAAACTTGATTGGGGTCATTCTGATTGGACAAGCCAATGTCAGTCTCTTTGGTCCAGTCGTGTATTGAATCAGGGAGACCTAGCACCAGAAAGACGTGGTGAATTTCTGTAAAACGCAAAGATGAAAAGGGAGCTTGCAAATCAGTACTCTACTTCACTTGGGGTAGTTAATGTAACTTCTTACCGTTCCCTATAGTTGTCCTGCGAGTCAAAGTGGGTTGTTCCTCTTCATCTTCAGCTCTACATTTGCAATGAAGTTTCTATTTAATGCAATGAAAGCCCTCATAAAAGATAATCTAATGGATGGAATGTCACTTACGCACTGTCATGATCTGAGAATGAAAACTGCCCTCCAAGTTCCATATCGAAGTCCATTGAAGCAAAGGCCTTACGATTTTTAGCTGTCATAGAGTCCTGCTGCTGCAAGAATGAAGATAAATTGAGATTTGATAAAACAACATGGAGCACTTGCCATTTATTTTGCAAATTTACTACAAAATGAGGTCAGCTAGAGTGCTATCCACTGGTCCATTAGGTGCCTGTTCAATTTAATAGAAATTATCTGAACATAGGCAGTTGAATGCCTCTTTTTGGAATGAGCTAGGGGGTCTAAGAAACAGATGTCACATCCTAACACTGGGATTTCTTGTAGAACAATACTGCCTGATGTTTTGTTGACAAAATAATATCATTTAATTTCACACTCAAACATTAAACTAAATGGAAAAGGGATGCTGTTGAAATTTGAGCATTTTTCAGACATGTTTATTGCACTGGGTTGCTTATGTAAAAATTTAAATCAAAACGAAGGCTTACTACACCTGATCAATGATGAGCTCTATCTTCTTTTTCCAGGCCAGAGCATCTTCAATATCGTATGCACCCATCTGTGAATTAAATTTAGTTATGAAATAAAGCTGAATGAAACAGAGAATATAGTGGTACTGTTGAAGGTCTCAGCTTTAGAACAAACCGTGATTTGGTGCTCCTTTTCTTTCTTGTTATAAACGCACAGGACATAGATCATCTGAAAATTTCCAAAGGAGGGATGAGAATAGCACGATGAAGAAATAACTGCAGATGCTAAGGAGAGTAGAACATTAGTGTGATCACGGAAAACTGCGTAAATAAGCTGCAGAGACCATTATGCAAATCAACAAAAAAGATCACATCCCGCATTATACAGGCATTGAAAAACAACAGCGTTAACTTGCTTGACGATTGCTGCGTCCTGCATGCATAGGAGCTGAACTGGAAGTGCTCTTTTCGTAGCATCAGACAGCCATGCGTGAAGGGGTCAGATACATTAGATATGCATATGTATGTTAGCCCAAATCGTAATGAAAAGATTTTGTTCCTGTTAAAGTGTGATATGAATTCTTCATTGTGTCCGCGCCGAACACTGCGCCAGACGTGACGCCGAGCGGTGCATGTGCCGAGCCGTGTCAGACGTGGCAACTGCAGGCGTATTTGACTCTGATTCGGTTTCCTTATCTGTTTAGGACTCTGATCCTTAGCTTATATCTATACCCCTTTAGCCGCACGATTTAGATGCGTCAAAGTTTTCTGTGCTTGTAATTTCTCCTCATATAGTGATTTTTGCCTCAAATTCAATATTGAAGCCGTTGCCTCGGGAGGAGGAGACTCCCGGGGTGGCCATCACACGGACAAGGCGGCCTTACGTGCCACTGAGGCACAGTAGCATCGACCCACACTCTATCTCGACAACTATTCTAGAGCCAGGCTCTACCAACATCATCTCCCGCCCCGCCCGACGCCATGCTATGACGTCGTACTACGCCATCTCCATCAAAGGTCTTCCGCCTCAGTCGATCGTCATCTTCCATCAAGATCACCAACCTTTATCAAGTGGTTGTGTCATCGGCTCTGCATGTTTTTTGTTGGAGGTGGAGTTCATTGCAATTGAAGTCATTATGCCTATTATTGGTAGCATCCATACGGGATTAATCATTAACGATTTCTTTGATGATCCATCATCTACTATGGGTTACTACGGCAAGATTTGTACATATAGAGTCTAAGGTGAAGTTGTAGGCTTTCAAAAAAATTTAGGTACGCTTGATTAAGGAGACTTTGAAAATATCAATGTTAATTATGGGGACAATTGAATTTAGTGTTTTATTCACTGTTTGGATATGTTGCAATTTGGATCGGTTATGCGATAGTTATAGAGGCTTTGGCGGCATTAATTCTCAAGAATTGATGACACACTGATGGTAGCTAACAAGATACTCTCCGGAGTTTTGCTATTTGAAAGTAAAAATTTTGCTCTAATTTTAGTTTGAGATGAAGGATTTAAGTGCAAGAAGGAGTTTGTATTTGCATGAATATCACAATATTTTTACAATTATCGTAACTCGATACGAGCGGTGTACTGCAGTTTATTCTCTATTGACGTCACAAGAGTTTCTTTTATTCGGACAATTTTACAAGAACAGTTTCAACCATATCATGGAATTCAGTTACCTTTGAAGCCGGCAATTTGATGTATGTGATGGCCACACATGCAAGTTGCTCTTTGAATGAGCGTTATTTGTCAAGTTTTGTGTTCCATGCGAAGCATGTCAGATTGTATGATATGAGTTCTTTGCTATCTATTCAGTATCGCATGTGTTGTTTTGGCTTAGGCCATTCAACGATTGAGCATTTGTTTCAGGAGGTCAATTGCATAGACTCCGACTTTACTGAGGTTATGAATTGATAAAGATGCAGATTTATTCATCTGCTTTGTTGATAGCTATGTGTTTGAACCTGCTGGTAATTTGCTCAGTTTTGCTTTGCAAGAAGCATTTGGATAAGGTTGTTCTAGTCTTTTTTGTTCAGATTAGTCTGATGAACTTTTGAAGCACAAGGTTTTTTATGAAGACTTTGAGAAGATTTTCATATTTCGAGTATATGAGCGAATTTGTCTCAAGGTGAAAATTGTTAAAGTGTGATCCGAATTTGTCATCTTGTTCGTGCCGGACACTGCGCCAGACATGACGCCTAGTGGAGCATGCGCCGAGCTGTGTCAGACGTAGCAACGGTAGACATATCTGACTTGGATTCAATTTTTTTTCTCAATTCAGGACTCTGATTCCTAGTCTATATATGTACCATCGTAGTCGCATAGTTTAGATGCACCAAAGTTTTTCATAGTTGTAATTTCTCTTCATGTAGTGATTTTCACCTTCATGCGTTCATGGTTTTCCTAAAAGGGTTTTCCACATTAAATCTGTGTCTTCTATTGTTTTGATCCTCTATTTGCCATACGTTTTATAACAGTTCCCCAGCACTAAGATGTTTCTAAAATGTTAACATAAAAGTGTGTAGGGAAGATTTGACATTGTCAGAAACATAGGTTATCTAATAATACAGACACAAGTGCAGTATTGACATCTGGCTCAACCTACTGATAAATCGAGGAAGTTGTTATTTTTCTGAAAGGGGAAAAAGCATCTAGTAAGCTTCTTGCTGTAGGATACAGTAACATCTACAGTCGACACCCTCCAACGAGGTCATTCAACAATCAACACTCAACATTCAGAATTCAAGCAGGTAGACAAAAGGGAACAGAAAACTTGTGTTCGCAAAAAATAAAAGGAAGAGCAAACTCACTTGCCCATGATGTGTGTTTAGTCCTCTATCCTCCACCCTGCAATTCCCATCTATTAGCAGCGACTTTAGCGGTACCTGTATGTAGGCATATTCACAAAGTTCATAACGGTTATCCTGCACCCTGCAATTCCCATCTTCTTGTTTTGAAGCAAAATTCCCATTTATTGGAATTTAGGCAGAAGAAAGCATGATATGTTGTTGGGAATCCAGGTAGGATTAAATAGTCCCACTAGAGTATCAGAAAAAAAAAAACAAGAATGCAGATTAAAAAGGGTTTTTTTTTAGAGAAGCACGAAGTTTATGATTAATTGACATTTGTAAAAATAAATTCTGCAGTTGGCAGCCATTAAAATGCCAATTGGACAACACCGGATTACCACTTTGCACGATCCATCCGCCAGTAGACAAGGGATCGACAAACTCCCAGATTATCAAGACACAGCTGAATTCATCACTAAATTGTAACCTCGGACCGAGATAGGGTCCATTAGATTAAACAAGACCTAATCTAAAATCCAAAATTGCTCAAATTAAAGATTAAAACTTTCTGCAAAGAATATGCAAGGTAATTCGATCGAAGGCATGTGCAGGTAAGTATAGCATATGTATGGGAATACCATGTTGTCCTTGGGCTTCTTCTTGTAGTATGCGAGCAGCCTGCTCTCCAGCATGAAGTAGCGCGTGTGGAAGAAGGACCTCCCGATCTTCCTCCGGCCGTAGCGCACCATCCAGCCCTCGTGGTGCACCGCCGCGGCGGCCGCCTCCCTGACGGCGGCGGCCATTGTGGCCGTCTTGGGCAGCTCGCCGCTCTTGGCGGTGATCACGGAGTCCCGCACGGCAATGGGGGCCGCCTTGGGAAGCTCGCCACTCTTGGACATCATGGCCGCGGCCTCCCGCCTCGACGCCGACGAGCTCAGCATGTTGGCGTACGTAACGCACAAATCTCTCAGTGGCCTCGATGGATCGCGCGCGTCGTCGACTCAATTGGAATTAAGCCATGCATCTGCAAGCTAGCCGCGAAGCCGATCGGTGGATGGGATTGCAATGCAGGTGGCGCGCGCGGCGATAGGGGAGAAGGAGGAGGAGGAGGGGGTGGCTGGCCGAGAGACCCGCGGTTGCGTTGCGGTGGAGACAGACAACGAGAGGGAGGAACAAGTGGAGGTTAACTTGTCCTATATATGCATGCTCTATTTTCAATTTATCTCACCTTATATAATTAGAGAAAATAGATAGATTTACGCAAAAGAAAATAAAAAAATTGCTTCTTGATCAGACGTACGCCAAGAGAAGCCAATGCTATTGTTGCGCGAGATTTTTGCTATTATGGTACCCTTTAAGTTGGCCTTCGACGAAACGGTATCTACGTCGTGGGCTTCTCTAAAATAGTACTCTTGTACTTAAGACTTCTCTCAAATAGTATTATCAGGGATTTTAACTCAAATAATTTGATTTTCGAATTTGTACTCCCTCAATTGACTGAACTGCCCCTACTCATTTTGTTTAACCCTAATCACTTTTATTTTCTTCTTTTCACATCGTTTGGGTTTCATTGGCGACGGCGGCACGCCGACTGGCCGATCGGAATACTCGGCGCGGCGCCGTCAACGCCAGGCGAGAGCGCGGCAAGGATCGCACGGGAGTGCGCGCACCCCAGGCCACAGACGATCGCACGCCAGCCAGGGATGGTCACACGTCAGCAGGGGCAACCGGACCACGTACGCGGCAGGTGACCTCATCGCGGCATGGGGATGGAAGAGCGCCGCCGTGAGGATGGAGGAGCTGCCGCCAGACAAAAAGAAATGGAAGAGTTCGTTCGTGCTACTGGAACTGGAAGAAACAAAATGAGCAGGGGCAGTTTAGTCATATGAAGGAGTTAAAATTCAAAAATCAAATGAAAATTAGTTCAAATCCCTGAGAATACTATTTTGGAGAGGTGTTAACAACAAGGGTACTATTTGGGAGAAGCCCACGGTATAAGTACCGTTTCAGCGAAGCCCAATTTAGAGGGTACCATAATAGCAAAAAACTCTTGTTGCGCTGGGCTTATCTTTTAGAGGGCAAAACTAAATTGGCTCTGAACACTACACTTGTTGGCATTTACTAGAAATACCGCATGATTGTGAATTGGTTGATAGACGCTATAAACTCGTGGTCATTTGCATAGTACATTTTAGCCATTAAATATATTTTCGATGGATTTGGAGATATAAACAACTCAAAATTCCAAAATTTATCCCGCTGAGCACAACTAGCACAATAAAGTGGACCCACGATATGGGCAAAGAGAAGGATGGCAAGTTACCAACCATCGTTGATAGTGACATTAGGGTGCTGCCGGAATGTGGGGGGAGAGAGAGAGGATGGTAATTGGGATTTTTTTATACCTCCTTTTCTCTTCTAATTCCAAAATAACATTATTTTAATGGTCGAAATGTGCCCTGACAAATGGCCATGAATTTACAATGTCTATAAGACAATTCACAGTTATATAGGGTGTCTCAGCAAAATGCCAAACAAGTACAATTTGCATATCCACTTTTGTCTTTCTCAAAAGCTATTGGGCCTATTCTTTTTTGCTTCAGCTTTTGGCTGAGATTTATAACTTTTGAGTTATTAGTGAGAGAGAGTACGGAGTAATAGAAACTCGCGTTCGGTTCTGGCTGATATAAATTAAATCTCTATAGTGTATATTATAATTAAATTGTAGACTCCACCTTAAAAAGGTACTCCGTTTACAAGATAGTTTGCAACATAATTTAGAAAGAAAAAAAAAAGAAACAAATAGCTAAACACCAAATTACTACTCTATGAAAGCAGCTGTATGGAATAAGATTACCATAATCCACTGTAATGCCCCTTACAGAGCCTTGGGTCCCTCTGAAAATGGGTGGTTTGAGTTTTTTTTTTTTTTGAGAGAAGGGTGAGTTCCTTCCGGGAGAGAGTTGGATTTGGACCGGAAAAGAGAAGGAAGAGGCTATGACGGGCTGCGCGGAAAGTTGCCTACCGGAGCTAGGAAGCGCCACCGCTGCCACCGCCACATCTTGTTCCTCTTGCTCTTGTGCAAAGAGGCGCTTCAATTCAATTCAAACCAACCTTAGGTTGCTTCTATAAGAAGCAACGAGTAGGAAAGAGAGGCAGAGGGGCTCTAGGCGCAGCAGGAGTAGAGAGATTGGAGGAGGATGAGCCGTGGCCTTGGGA
The DNA here is from genome assembly GCA_017311315.1 of Dendrocalamus latiflorus. Taxonomy (NCBI): domain Eukaryota; kingdom Viridiplantae; phylum Streptophyta; class Magnoliopsida; order Poales; family Poaceae; genus Dendrocalamus; species Dendrocalamus latiflorus. The sequence goes on along the minus strand of CM029640.1, from coordinate 189,755 downwards.
TCCCGGTGAAGCTGCTGCACGAGGCGGCGGCATCACGGTGGAGCTCAAGATCGGCAAGGTGTACCACAGCTCCATGGTCGAGTGAGTGCGAGGACAACTGGAACTGCCAGCTCGATCGACAACATCACCTTCACCGCCAAGGTAGATGGCTGCCTTCTCCTGCCTGCGCCCAATTCCTCTCCTGATTTCTACTGCATGCCTTGTTGCAGGATGGCAAGGTGTCGCAGCTCGAGCACGTCTTCATCAAAGGAAGCAGGATGCAGGATCAAGTTCATGATCATACCCGACATGCTCAAGAATGTCCCCATGTTCAAGCGCCTCGAAGTTAGGATTATTATTGCTACCATTAGTCTTAAGTTAGGATTATTAGTGCTACCATTAGTCTTTCTTTTGCTGCAGATATTTGTCCTTCGTCCTAACATACACACTACACTAGATGCTGCGTCCTTAATTTCTCTCTTCTTTTCCTCTCGTGCAGTGCAGGGCAAAGGTTCAGCTATTGGCGTCGGTCGTGGCCGTACGTGCCGTTGCAATGCGTGTTCGGGTAAACACCGCTCGCTTTCTCAGTAATTACTTTGCAGTTAACCAGATGGGAGAAAAGATTGGTATCTGGAACAAACAGTCGTGGCCTTCTATTTAGATGTAGTTTCTGATGGTTCATGTAATACATGCAATTGCACCCTGCAGACAGTAAGAAAACTTTGCATTTAAGAGTGATACGGCTGTTATCCATGCGTGCGTCTAATCTCTCCCCCCAAAAAAAGCACAATGCTCACATCGACAGGAGATAAATCTTCAAATAGGAGGGAGACTGGGAGTTGGGTGTTATTATCATTAATCTTGCCCTTCACCTGGCACTACTAAGACACACCCATCAGCTTGTTTCTCTAAGTTTTTTATTACGTCCATCCAAATCCAGATCTTCCTCCGGTCGTCAATGCATGCATGCCTGTACCTCCAGTTAAGAAAAACAAAGAATACAATGCCATACCATAGTGGAAGGAGTGGCAATTAAACAATTAAGAAGTAGATCAAGTAGATGATGTAAGCTGGTACGGACTAGTGGATGGTAAGCGCGCGGGCGGCGTCATACGCGGTCCTTCCTGTGGGTCTGGGGCTTGGGCACTCTGACGCCGGCGTGCGTGAGCATGGCCCAAATGTGGGTGATGAACTCGCCGCCGTTTGCCAGCGCCAGCGCGTGCGCGTCCGGCCCCCCCGACGGCCTCCGCGCCACGAAGACGAGCAGCTCCGCCCACAACTCGAGCAGCATCAACCACACCCTCTCCTCGTTTTGCGCGCACGCGCTGCCGCTGCCGCTGGTTGTGCCCTCAGGAACAGAGGCGGAGGCCGTGTCCCCAAGCTGCTTGCCCAGCTTGACGCCCTTTGCCATGGCCGATTCTTCCTCCTCCCCGAGCCGGTAGCACTTCATCAGCCGGTCGCGCCGGTTCGGGGTGGTGCAGCAGCTCTGGAAGAACCCGCCGAGGTCCTCCTTGAATCGTCTGTACTCTTTCTCCGTCCACGCCTGGTCGTCCGGCAGGAGCCCCGGCTCGTAGGCCACCAGGTACGCGCAGTACCTCGACAGCGTCACGGCCGCCTGGCCCTCGGGCGGCAGGTGGTGCTCCTTCCCGTCCCTCGTCTCGAACAGGGCCGTCGCGAGGTGCCACGCGAGGATCACCTTGGCGGCGCCATCGTCGGACTTCCACTCGGGCGGAGGGAAGCCGTACTTCCTCAACGCTTTTATGCCGTTGCTGAAGCCACCGCTGGGGTCGCCAACGCCAGCAGAGAGGACGACCTTGAGGGCCCTGACGATGGCCACCTTGGCCTCGGCGGTGACCACGGCGTCGGGGAGCCCGACGAGGCGCCTTTTGAGTAGGCGGGAGATGAGCATCCACACCCGGCGAGGGTGGAGCTGGTGGAGCTTGAGCATGGTGACCTGGTGCACCTTGATGACGGGGCGCGAGCGGTGCTTCACCCAAAGGGCGCACTTCACGGCGTACCAGACGCCTCGCCGCCTCTGCAGGGCCGGCTTCCGGGCGTAGCTGCAGAGCACGGACGCCAGGAACCAGTCGGAGAGCTGGTAATGCAAGAACTCGTACGTCTCGACGGCGAGGAAGGTGAGCGTGAGGAGGAAGGTGATGATAAGGTCGGAGGAGGAGCACACCATGCCGACGAGGAAGGACACCTGGTGGCGGAAGCACCTGAACTGGACCACCAGGTCGATGGACAGGCCGACGAGCCCCCGGAAGAGGGAGCCCAGCACGTTGAAGATGTTGCCGTTGCCGGTGACGAGCAGGACGGTGATGCAGTACACGAGGATGAAGACGATGGAGAAGACGAAGTTGGCGATGAAGAGCACCGGCTTGGGCAGTGCCAGCGGGATGACTGCCTGGTAGTACTCCTCCAGGAACCGGAGCTCCAGCTCCACCACCTCGAACGCCCGCTCGGCGTCCGCGGCCTCGTCCTGGCCGCCCTCGAGGGCGAGGAGCCCCCGGAGCACGAGGCCACGCGCCTCCGGTGTCTTGGCCTCCGCCATGTGGCAGTGCTCGAACCGTCGCCGGAGCAGCTTGAAGAGGGCGAGGGCGAGGCAGATGTCCTCCAGCTTCCGCCTCCTGCCCTTGTCGTACCGGAAGAGCTGGTCGCTCTCGGCGAGATCCCAGATGGTGGACACCCGGACCAGGTCGAACTTGTTGGACACGCACACGCCTTTGGGCGACCCGCCGTCGAGAATTTTTTGGAGGTCGCGGATCTCGAAACCATGGGGCGTCTCGTCCCTCTTGAGCCGGCTCTCTCCCATCACCACATAGTTGCAGGTCCTCATGACGTTGGGGCCGAGGGCGTGGGGGTCGTCGACGAGTTGCTGGCGGCCCTCGACGAGCTGCTCCATGTAGCCGGAGACGAGGCTGGAGTTCCTGGCGACGTCGAAGGATTCCTGGGCGCGCTGGATGCTGATGGCCCGCTTGCAGAGCTTGGCGACGCTGAAGATCCAGAGGATGATGAAGAAAGACTTGACGCCGAAGCCGTGGACGTAGGAGTAGATGAGGTAGCCGATCCAGACGATGCGCGCGGCCTCCTCGACGGCGTGGACGAGGCTGTAGCGGGCGACGCCGCGGGCGAAGGTTTCGCCGGCGGGGGCGACCATGGTGTAGACCTTCTTGCGGAGGAGCTCGACGAGGAGCATCCAGAGGAGGATGAGCTGGGCGCGGGGGGCGACGCCCTTGTTCTTGGCCTGGGAGAACATGTAGGACATGAAGGGGAGGAAGAGGGCGAAGGAGGCGCGGAAGAAGATGCGCGTGGCGGTGGAGTGGCCCCTGTGGCGGCCGGAGAAGCGGCCGAGGATGCCGAGCAGGAAGAGGGCAGCGCCGAGGATGGTCATGAGCACCGTGGTGGTGACCATGAGCTTCTCCGTCGAGCGCAGGTCGCTGGAAACGGTGAAGCTGGCCACGAGCGTCGCGCCCGGGGTGGTGCACACCGTCTTGTTGTTGATGACGATGTCGCGCTGCTGCATGATCGGCAAGGCGCTGCTGCTGATGCTCGAGTTGTACAAGGCCGCCGCCCGCCTGACGAGCGACGACATGCTAGCTAGACTAGTGCGCTAGCTCAATGGTACGTATTCTGCTATAGGCTACACAAGTCATGCATGGCATGAAACTGCTGTGCTGTGCATGCCAAACCCATGCATGCATGCATGCATATATATAGGGGAGGGGAGGGGAGGGGAGGGGAGGGCGAGCTGGGTGATGTTAACCTCAAGCTAGCCCGCCCGCCCGCATGCAAATGTTGGAAGGAATTCGCTCGTGTCGTGGCCAGACAGACAGAATGGAATGGATTCTTGTGTGCGTCGGTGGCACGTGTGGGTGGGTGGTATACGATGCAATCTTGCAACGACAAGTAAAGACATACCTGCACGTTCCTACCTACCTACTCTACTGGGGATTTGACACCATGCACAGGACAGGACGTGACATCCATCGACCATGCATGGCGATCGAGATCGAGATCGACCTATAGCTAGCTTCCTGCTGATGAAAAGGTGCCCTGACGAAATGTTAAAGGCATCGATCGATGATATATATATATATATATTCCTAGCTAGTTAGCTAGCCAACTAGCTCGGATCCTTGTTTGCTTCGATCCATTAGCTAGGTTGCTTGTCCGTCGGTGAGATTAGATATATATATAGAACTCTTCTTTGGTGGCCGGCCTGTCTGAATTTTAACGTTCGTCCGTAGCTACCATTTGTCATACATAAGGCTTTGTTCCAAAGTATCGTGATTTTTTACTAAAACGATATATTACCAGCTATTAGCTTTTTGGATATATTTAATTAAAGAAAAATAGAAAAAAAATTGAAAGCACCTCTTATTTATCCATGAATAATGTAAATGAGAATTCAAAGAAACACGTTAAGAAGTCAATTTTTAGTTTCTTAAAGCCGAAAGCCTTGTTGTTTAGAATAAAGACTAACATCGGCACGGGCAAAGAATATATGGATGCACTTCTGTATGCGTTAACCGCACCTTCGATCTCAATCGTATTGATGCAAAGCATATATTAGGACAGCAAGCAAAGGTTAGGACCAGCAGGCTTTAGTTGAGCTTTTATTAGACGTGGAATAAAAGGAATGCCCAATACATGATGATGTTTCATTAGCTTTCCCAGGCAAAGCTTAGGCTCTGTTCTTCCTTTTGTTATGGTTTATGGTTTTTAGCTGTGGCTTGTAACTTTTGGGTTATTCATATCAGAGATTCTAGAGTAACGAAAACTTATGAGCGCTTTTTATCAATATAAATGAAGTCGGTACAGTATGTAGTACAATTAACTAGTAGATCATATCTTAAAAAATATTTCGTTTAAAAACTAGTTACTATAGAAAAACCAAAAACTAAAGCCAAAATTTGAGAGAGAACACACCCTTAGCTTTCCACGTACAAACAGACAAAATCCTTCAGACATAACAAGGGCTAGCTTCTTGGTTACCTATCAGCTGAGCAGATATACAACAAACATCGCCAACACCAGTTCGTGCATTAAGGTATTTAAGAATTTTTGGCACGTTTTCAACCTGTATTTATAAAAATAGTCGTAGTTATTTGGAAATTGCAAACAGGTCACTTCTGCCGCTCGGTCACCGGGCAGCAGCAGCGTAGAGATGACACGTGGACCTACCACCTGGCCACCGAGCGGCTCCCTGCCTGCCGCCTTAGCCGGCTTAATTACCTGCCTTAATTAATCGATGGCTGAAGTAGTCAAATACCCGTGGTCAGACGAGGTCGATGGCTAACGTGGTCGAATAGCCATGGTTGGACAACTGGAGTGGTCGAATAGTCAAGGTGGTCGAATGGCCCTGGTCGGACGGCTGAAGTGGAAATTGTGGTCGAATGGCCGTGGGCGGATGGCTGAAGTGGTCGAATGAACGAGATGGTCGAATCTACAGTAGTTGGAGATACAGTAGCTGGTCGATAGGTTTTAGGTGGTCAAAAGCTACAGAGTGCAAAGAGTGGTCGGGACTCGAGAATGATCAAGAGCGGTCAGAGTGGCTGTAGTCGTGAATGACCGTGGTCGAATACAACAATGGTCGGGATAATGTGGTCAGTGGTCAAAGGTTGGGAAACGGCTGCTACCGGAACTACTAATTAAGGCAGGTAATTAAGCCGGCTTAATTACCTGTCATTGGGTGGCAGGGCGGCAGGCAGGGAGCCGCACAGCCATGGGCTCCGCTGCTCACATGTCAACTCCACGCTGCTGCCGTCCAGTGACGGGGCGGTATGATGGGAACGGGTCCCGATCTTCCAACAGGTTCTGGGTAAGTTCGATTTGGTGGAGGCGCGACACAAATCGATCCGGCTTCCGAACGACACGTTCCGAACCCCGCAATCGCAGCACCACGTCTCCTCAGGTTATCAACCGTGCGCAGCCCGGTTGACCTCGCCAAGAAGGCTAATCCTCGCCTGCGAATCGAAGAACACAAGCAAGAACAAGGAAGAACACAACTGAATTGCAGATGGATAGATTTAGCACTCGAAAGTTGGGGTCTCACAAACCGATGAACGGCGAATCTGTTCAAAGACAAATCAATCTAAGCAAAATCCAAACCCTAATGGTGGGGGTGGCGGCTGGATATAAAGGAGTTAGGGGCGTGCAAAACCCCTGGACGCGCCCCTAATGGGCTCCAACACGATACAAAGCCGATCGGCCCAAAAGACGGTGGCGCAGCACCCTGACAGATTCTGAACGCCCAATTGTTTCGACGATTCCCGTTGACTCAGAAGGAATTTTGACATGGGACCAAAGCCATTGGAAAGGTGGTCTTCTCAGCTTTCCATACATATGTAGAACGTCCAAAACGGAGTCCGGATGCGATCTGGGCGTCCGTTTTAGTGCGGACTGGTCCTGGACTCCGAATTGGATTCGAAGTCGGTTTGAGTTGGGCCTCCAACATGATTCGACCGTCCTTGCTGGACTTGTGCGCCCCGTAGCCCTTCTCCAAGTACTTCCAGGTCCTCTCCATGGTTCCTAATCATAATTAAATCATTAGGTAGCAATCTATTCTCAAATGAACAAAAAGAAGTACTTAGGAACGAGCTCACCTGTAAATTCAATTGTCGGGCGCGAGCTCTAGTGATTGGTCCTTGAATGTCAAGTGGAGGAGTGTTGTGTGTAACCGAAGAAGTGATGTCCTCATCACGGTAGAAGTGACATTTTTCCTATTTCCACATGACTACGGTTATTTTTGTAAATATGAATTCAAAATATGCTAAAAGTGCCAAAAACTCGGTATTTAAAGTGTGTGCCAAAGTACATGGTATATGTCAATGTAGCAGAATACAATGCAATTAGAGACAAGCACACCAGCAACACCAGGATCACAACTGTAGCAACTAGCGATATTATAACATACAATTCTAGCATCACCATGCAACTAGATGTAACTCTTTTCAGGTTCCGCAAGAAAGGATGGAACCGTTTCCTGTTTGGTAACTCTCTTAACCCAAGATTACATACTCTCTTAGTCTCGACGTGATTGCTTTCCTCTAGTTCTCTGAGCTGAAAGAAGCTTCGCTGGCTGAGTTGCTTTTGTCTTGCATGCGCTTCATCTCATATGCCCATTCTAATCCAGAGCAGTAATGCAGGGGAGGGTTGAACCTCTGATCATCCATGTCAGGGGGCAAGAATGCACCATTCTCAATCAGAAATCTGACAGCCCTCTTATTTCTTTCTTTGGCAGCAATATGTAGAGGTGTCCTTCAATTAAGCCAAAAGACAAAAGTGTAAGACCCCGAGGATAAAGCATGCTCTCGTGAGTATACAGTAAAAAGTGCATAATAAATCAACCGCTAGAGAAGTTGAACAGCAGAAAACCAAATCAAGAAATAGTTTCTTCCATACAAGACTCAAGACTGTTTTGCAGGTCATTCTAGATAATAATGAAGCCATATACACTTTTCACATAACTAGTTAGAGACCCATGCGTTGCAACAAAGTCATAAAAATGGTGAGATGAAACTTACTGCATGACCAACTTTACACATCAAACATTGGAGAGCAAGCGACAGAGATAGAAGGGTGACCAGAATGCGCGAGATGGAGAAAGTGGAAGGCGTGGGTGGTTTGTTACAACTTTGATCCGAGGAGAAAACACACACATCGCAAATAAACTGAGAGATCACGGAAGAAATTTCTAAATTTCTTTATTCTTTTACTTACTCCCCCTTTTTCCTTGCTTTTTCTCTCGCTTTTTCTTGCTTATAAAACTAGGTACAAGCCTCCCCAATATATAGGGATAATACTCTCCTACTCGTATTCCGATTCGGACTTCAAATTAGACTCAACTTCAACTTGAGTTATACTCGGAAACGAACACTACTACGACATGGACTTTAAGTCAAGATTATTTCTAACAATCTCCCCCTTAATCTTGACTTGACTCTAAAATATTGAGGTAGTCGAACTCAACTACGACTTACTAAACTTTATGCCTAATACTTTACTTGAGTTTGGACGGCGACACATCTTTATCAAATGTCCCTGACTCAACTCATCATCAGAGAACTGTTGATTCATCATCGCTGAGCGTTTCAGCAACAAACGCTTTTTTTTATCTTCAGCTTGGGGCATTCTGAAACAAAGTGTCCATAATCGTTACAATTATAACACCTCACTTTTCCCTTATCAAACTTCCGATTCTGACGGCCTTGGCCACCACCTCTGGAAGTATTCTTGCCTTCACGCTTCGATGATTAGATCTCCCACTCGGCACAGGTCAACAAGAGCTGTCCATCACTTTTGTTGCTATTTGACGTGGATGTGTTCCTCATACACCTTAAGACGACCGATGACTTTCTCCATGGTCATTGTCTTTATGTCTCCAAATTGCTCTATGACTAAAGCAATCGGGAGAAACTGTGAGGGAATAGCATGAAGGAATTTCTTCACTACGTACAACTTTTCCACCTTCTCGCCAAGGGTCCGAATCTTGTTGACGATGACCGTCAACCGGACAGCAAAGTCACTAATCGGCTCCGTTTCCTTCATGCGCAGCACCTCGAACTCGGTCTTGAGAGTTTGTACCTTCGCTTCCTTTACACGATTTGCGCCAAGATGCATCCTCTTCAATGCCTCCCACACGGCTTTGGCCGTCTCCTTTTCGACCAGTAGGAAGAGCGTCTTCTCTGGGATGCCCTGATAGATGGCCGCCAATGCCATCTGAACCTTGCGTATATCGACGTTGCCGTTCTCAATCGCATCCCACAATCCTTGAGCCTTTATGTACACCTTCATCTTGATTGCCCATGCTGCATAATTGCTCGTCGTGAGCATCGGATAATGCAGCGAGACAGCGGAACTCTCCTTCGCCATCATACTGGATGATGCCTCGTCACCGGTGACACCACTTCCCGGAGTACACGATATGATCTTGAGCACAAATCAAGAACTCGGGCTACTTTGAAGCTGCTCTTGGACTGAGGGAACGGAAGAAGAAAAAAACTACGCTGTTTTTTCTTTTCCCTTGCTTGGACTTGCTCTGTTGCTTGTCTTGGATCTGCTCTCTGTTGTTATAATTGTCGCTTGCGTGCTGACTTTTATTGCCTGCTGTTTGCCTCCGACTCGGAGACAAAAAAAATGAACTCAGATCGATCTCGGATGCCACCTGCTGCTCTGACTTGGAGATTGGAAAAGATCTTCTCTCTCCTTTCTTCTTTCAGCTTTGTCCTTGCTGCACTTTTCTGTCACGTCTTCGTCTCTCCTGCGCAAGATGCCGTCACGTGATAATTTTGCTTTTGTTCTTCTCTCACCTATGTCTTGTCTCTTGGACTTTCCAACGCAAGAAAGAATAATTTTGATCAGATGGATCAAGAAGGAGCCAAGGGATCAAAAAACACGCTCTCTGCCTAGCGTTTTGTTCCTGCTCGGAAGTGGCGCCCGTTGCAAGTCGGTCTCCACGCCTGCTAAGATCTGCGCCTCGGAAACACGTCAGGACCGAGAAAACACGCTCTTTGTAGTCGTCCTTGGAAGTTACATCCAAGGAAGTGCTCGCACTAGTTCTGTAGACTATCGGTGGTCCACAATCATAGTGATAGGCGATGAATAGATTTGAGCACTCAACAGAAATAATAACCAGAAAGTTCAATCATGTTCTCAAGTGCATGAACAAGTTTGCTGGGGATACCATTAGGCCAACGGATCTAATGTACCAGATTGTTCACCCTAAGCTACTGAGCGAAAGGTTCTATCCTCATTTTGTCAATTGCACTAGGGCAATTGATGGCACCCATGTCAAAGTTACAGTTTCAAATGACAAGCGAGCAAGATATTGCAACAGACATGGCTACACGACTCAGAACGTGCTGGCGATATGTGACTTCGACTGCAAGTTCACCTTCATGTGCGTCGGATGGCCAGTCTTAGTGCATGACACACGTATCTTGCATGAGACTATGGCGAAATATGGTGATCGATTCCCGTATCCACCCGAAGGTACAAGTTTACATAAGCCATTGCTACCATGACCTCTAATTTATATAAGTTGCATCCATATTTGCAATGCAAAAAAGTATTATCTCGTGGACTCCCGATACCCAACAGGCTAAGGTACCTAGTGTCGTATCGGCAACAATGGTACCACCTTGCGGAGTTCTAAAATGGCTCGCAGCCTACGAGGTTGCAGGAGGTTTTTAACTTCGAGCACTCATCCCTGAGGAATCATGTGGAGCATTTGTTTGGAATGTGCAAGATGAAATAGCGTATTCTTAACAACGTGCCTAGATACGCAGCTTGTAAGCAAAAGGCCATAATTGTCTCTGCGATGACAGTGCACAACTTTATTAGGTGGGTTCTTTTGGGCCGATGGTTTAAATATTTGAATTCTGTTTATTTGCGAGAGGTAGTACACACAGAAAAATAGTCGTATATAATTTTGGTTGGTAAAACTAAACGTAATATATTTTTTACTATAATTTTTCTATTGATATTATTTTTAAAATATACCGTACAGTACGAACATAAGCCATTTGTGCATTGCTCGTGAGCGACAGTGCACCTCGTGAGGCAAAAACCCTCCCCTCCCCTTCTTCCCGTCGCCGCGATGGCCGCCGCCCGGTCCCGCGCCGCCGCTTCGTGCGGCCGCCTCCTCTCCCTGCGGCTTCCCCTCCACCTCGCCGCCTCCAGCCCCCCTCTTCCCCACCTACTCGCCTCTCGGATCATCTCCCCGCGCCTCCACTTCGCCTTCTCTGCCTCCGCCAAGTCCCAGCAGATCCAGACCGAGCGGGTCGTGCACGACCTCCTCGCTGAGCTCGAGCGCGAGCGCCACAAGGACCGCCGCAAGGAGGGCGATTTAGAGGACGGCAACTCGGATGAGGAGGAGGAGGAGGACTTCCTGGGCGTCAAGCCGCTCATTGCGAAGCTCGAGCGCCGGAAGGCCAAGGAGGCGGCCGCGGGCGACGACTCCTTCTGGCAGCCCACCGACTCCGACAGCGATGAGGACGACGAGCGCTACACCCCCGACGCCATCAAGCGCCGCGTCGACGAGTTCGACCGCAAGTGCAAGCGCCACTCCGAGCTCCTCCGCTCCTTCGCCGAGGCCGGTAAAACTGCCCCCACCCACCCATTTGCACCTCATTCACCCGTCGGAAACTCTGATTTCGTACGTGTACATTGCTGCACCGACCTTTGTGCTCTGCCGAACGACCACTGCAAGATTACGCATTTTGCGTTGATGGCCATCACCATCTCTGTATTACAATCTCTTGAATCTTGTCATGCTGAAACTCTTCCTGTTACGTCGTTGCTGAACAGAAACCCTCGATGATGCTCATAAATGGATGACAAAAATCGACAAATTCGAGGAGCGCCATTTGAAATTGCCTTTGGAGTACAGAGTTATTGGGGACATGATGAATCGTCTTAAAGACTCCACAGGGAAAGAGCGCTTTGTTCTCCTCCAGAAGCTGAATCGAGCTGTTAGACTGATGGAGTGCAAGGAGGCATATGACCCCAGCAACCCCGCGAATTTTGGGGTTATTCAGCACCAGCAGGTTGGTTCTCCAGAGGATCTAGTGGAAGCTGGCTTTGACATGGAGAAGCAGATGATCCAAGGGGCAAGCCTCGAGGAAGAAGACGAGGAATTCAACGAAGAAAAGGAGAAGGATGATCTGCTCATAGAGAAACTGAATGCAATTGAAAAGAAGATCGAGGAGAAGTTGGCAGAGCTGGATCATACATTTGGTAAAAAGGGCAGAGTTTTAGAGGAGAAAATAAAGGATTTGGTGGAGGAGAGGAACTCCCTGACCGACAAGAAGAGGAGACCTATGTACAGAAAAGTAAGTAATTCAATCACCGGAGTTGATTGAATTGGCCTGGCAGTCATCTTATGGCTGGGTGTGCCTTCCATTGATGTTCTTCACTTCATGTGCTAACTTCATGGTGCCTACCACATTGCTTTTTCTTGGTATTGGTGTTGTGTATACTAACAGATTTGGTCATTGTACACCACAGGGTTTTGATGTGAAAGTCATTGACGTTAATCGGACGTGTAAAGTCACAAAGGTGAATGCTCTTCGTTTGGATGATCACAACTGCTAGTTACAGCTTTTCCCCAAGTTCATTACCTAATTTTGCATTCCGCTTCTCAGGGAGGCCAAATAGCAAAATTCACAGCATTGTTGGCCACTGGAAACTACCATGGTGTTGTAGGTTTTGCAAAAGCTAAAGGTCCAACAGCCAAGATTGCAATACAGAGGGTACAGATCTTTGCCTTTCCAAACAATTTATGAAAACTATGTTTGAGAAGAGAAGTTTCAACATTACCTCTTCAATTCATTTGCTAGTGCTTTATCTTGCAATTGATTCAAGTTTATGATTGTTTTGTCCTCGTTTAGTGCGCAAATAGTAGTCGCTGATGTGTAATCCATTTGATTATTAGCTTGTTTCCCTTTTTCTTTTCTGTGCGGTATGTCCAATTGTCCATGGTTACCTCTAGGACAGCAGTGAGTGACTGTGGGTTGTGTGTGTGCATGCAAGGGTAGCAAGAAGATTAGTGGTATTGATGGTCAAGTATGTTCATGTACCTTTTCATTTCATAATCTTTCAGGCCCCGTTTGAACTCAAATTGTTGAATATATTTGTCTTTATATTTCTTGTTGATGCATGATGTGTTTCCAAATCTGATATGACATTTGGTTCATCTTAAGACAAATTTTCATGATCCACTATGGCCTATAGGGTGGTATGCCTAGTAACATTCTCCAAAATATAGTCATAGAGAATCCTCAATCCTGGGTCTCTGGCCATTTGAGAGTAACGCCGTGGAAATTTCTCCCATATGCTTGATACCTGAGTTTGCTACTTTTATACTTCAGTTAGAATTCAATACCTTAACTGAAAAGTTCAGCCCTTAAAGGAAATGTCTTCTTTTGTCTCCAGGCATATGAGAAATGCTTCCAGAACCTCCACTATATGGAGCGATATGAGGACCACACGATTGCTCATGCGATTCAGGCCAAATATGAGAAAACAAAGGTAAACACATCCGAGTATCAAATCGCTCCTCTTATTTATCAGTTGTTCTGTGACAACTTATGTGGACATGATTGCTGCCTGCGTATCTTAAGATATACCTCTGGCCTGGACCTATGAGAAGTGGAATGTGTGCTGCTGGTAGGACTGTTGAAACTGTGCTGTATTTAGCTGGTTTCAGCAACGTCAAGTCAAAGGTGTGCTTCTGCTATAGTATACACAGCCACTTATCACTCCATTTGCATTTGCGAGATGGTAATTTTTCTTATTTTTTTTCATTGCAGATTATTGGATCAAGGAACCCACTTAATGTTATCAAAGCTCTCTTCATAGCATTAAACGCTGTGCGTTCCCATTACTCAAAATATGTGCCCCTCTTAATCTTTTTTGTTAAAATATTTTTCAACTTTTATTTCTTTTTTTTAAAAATGAGTTGCCATCTATTTTTTGCAGATTGAAACGCCAAAGGATATCGAGCAGAAGTTTGGACGAACTGTTGTTGAGTCATACTTATTGTAGTCACCTGTTTGTCTTGAGCTCAGGCCGGTCTCTGCTGGCTGTAGCGAGGGAAGACCAAAGAAAGAGCCAATGGCAGATCTAACAATGCGAGCTCTCTTTGCTTTGGCGATTTCAACTAGTTGCCCCACAACCGGTAAAGCCCAACACACTCCTGATCAAATACTGTATTTTTGAAGTGATCAATGTGTTTGTGCCAACAGTAACCAGATAATAGATGGTATTCCCTGTCTTTTAGCAACAGAACTTAAGGGCACAACTGACGATTCTTGCATAAAATTGTCACACTGACTCTGTATGAGTTGTTGTTTTGGTTTTTTTACCATGGTTTCTGCTGCATGCATGCTGTTGTGGCGGATGACAACTTACTTGAAGATTAAATTCATACCTTGTCTTGGTAGAAAGAATAAAAATCCGTTGGTTCCACCATTTGTACAATCCTTTGGTTCCACCATTTGTACATGTTTGCAAGATATATTTGCTGGAGTTGAGGAAGTATAGCACTATCCTGGCATCGTTTTGATTTTTGGTTTTTTTAAAAAATAACAATGTGAAGGTCTTGTCACGGAGAAAATAGAAAATCAATATTCTCTTTGTTCCTTCTCTTTGTACCACACCGCACCAATAGCCAATATGTAGCACTCGGGGTACCTTGACCGCTATAGCGCGGTGATATTTAAAACAATGGTGGCATGTGATTGGGATGGGCGCATGATGTGCATACATGGTGACAATTTGTTGATTAATTAGCACCACGATGTACGCATCACAGGGTCAATCCATCCCCTTATTATTTCGACAGATCAAGACAAAGAGCAGCTAGAGGAATTACGCTAGCTAGCTAGGCGGCTGGATAATGCTAGCTTGTTATACCGGAGGAGCCTGTGAACAATGGAATCAAGTATTCAGGGCTGCTGGTTAATTTGGTGGTGTGCGCACGACGGGGAATCCATTGCCCTCCCACGCAGCATAGCCACCTCCCACGTTCTTCACCTTGTCGAACCCCTGCGTAAGTTAATTTGTGTTTAGTACTCGAATCAAGCTAGCTAAATGATGCATGACAACCAAGGTAAGAGTAGTGAGTGACGAGTCAGTCGGTATTAGTTACGGACTTACTGCTGCTAGGAGGTCGATGCATGCTAGCTCGGACCTCTTGCCGCTTTGACACCCCTGTGTGTTCTCACGCACGGCACGGCACGGGTTCAGTTCAGACAGTAAATAGTAGCTGGTGGCATGGTTAAACGAAGTAGTAGCATTATACATGTACGTATCGTCAACATGAAACCACCACGTACATATATAGTCGATCGTATATAAACGGAACTAATAACGGTATATATGCTAGTTTATGAGACGAAGGGAGACGGCCGGGCGTATACGTACGACAAGTATGTTTTGGTGTTTGCTCAGGAGCGAGGCGACCTGGTCCACGAACAGAGGATTCTTCTCCCGTCCTGCTCACGGCCACTTGCACGTTAGCATGCATTGCACAGCACATATGTATCGGTAGTACAGCTACAGCAATGCTAGATATTATCGCCATGGAGGTTGGCTTGGCTTGGCTTGCCTTGTGGTGTGATGAACATGTAGGCCACGTTGAGGGAGTTCTCCAGATGCCCCTTGCCCATCTCCTCCTCCGTCCTACGTAATTAGACACACATTCACATACATATGATACATACAGTGGTGGAGCTTAGCTTTGCTTTCCTTTGGCTTAACACCAGAGGAGCCTAGCGTAACACTAGAGGATGACAATTAATTAGGCAGAGGCATGGTTTACTAGTTAAATTAACCTGACGTCCAGGTAACGGTACAGCTGCTGGCCGTCAGAGGTGGTAAGCAGCAGGTCGCTCGCCGCCGTCGACACGTCCACCGTCACCACCGCCGCCGCTACGGGCGCCTCAGACCCCGAGCTGCTGCTGCAAATTCATATATGTAGTGGAGCACTAACAATTAGACACAGGTCGTGTAGTACCAATTATATGAATGAACTCGTCACTCATCCGGGATGGATGGATGGATGGATGGATGGATCGTTAATTGAACAGATAGATCGAGTGCGTGAATGGATCAACGATCTGACCTGACTTCGTGTTCGTGGGAAGGCGCCATGAGAGAGATCGAAATGCGCGCGCGCAGGACGGGAGCTCTAGCTGGCTGGATATGCTGCAATTAGAGCTGCAACACCCAAACACCGAGGTGCTGCTGGCTTTCACTTGTCCAACACCCAAACGACACCACACCTCTGTTTTATATATACGTGCAATGCACAAAGACAGACAGACACAGAGTAGCCACTTCCTTGCGACTGGCCTCCTGATTTCTGAGCACAGAAAATCGCCAAGCTAGATGCATTGCATCATCCATTGCATCATCCATCTCCTGTAACAAACCTGTCCTTCCTTGCAGCTCTTCCAGAGAGGGAAACGCACGCTTTCAGTAAATAATTGAGAATTCATAGACCCCTGTCCAAACATGAACGATCGATGGTACAGTTATTGTAAATTAATTCCATATATAATCTGAAGGGATCAAGACAGAAACACATAATCACATTTGCACGTACTAGCTAGTAGTGCATATAGGACAGATCCAACGAAAAGACGAAAACAAAGACAAAAATCCATGGAAAAAGCATCCATCTTTCTTTATGATGAAACTTCGCTCGATTTTTAAAACTCATATATTTTTGGCCCTTTCTGTTCCACCTTTACATCATAACCCTTGTGGCTTAGTTGCAACATTATTGCTCACTTGCCAATTTGTCTACCTTATCTATACCTTACATTTAAAAATCATTTTTTGTGATTTTTCATGCATGGTAGTCTTTTAAAATCTTTAACTCGTGTCAAATTAACTAGCAATAATTACCGACACAATAGCACTGTTAGATATTGCAACACAGTGTATGTGTTATATAACTCTAATATCTTTGAAAATATAGTTGTATTTGTTATACAATGGTAATAGTTGTACTATCTATATATGATTAATCTACACCGTTATAATCTAACCCCATTGAAATAAGTGTTGTACACCTTTTTTTTCCTCGATTAATAATGAGACAAATTCTATTTCAAAAAAATAATGAGAGAATTTCTAGGAATTTTTTTCTATTATTCCTGGACGAACTGTACGTCCCCTTGGGTGGGGCAGATATACTCGATCGTTTTCCTGGCGAAGTACGTACGTAGTTCAACAGCTTGTCTTGTCTTGTGGAGGTTCAACAGCTTGTCTTGTCTTGTGGAGGTTTCTTATCATAATCTTCATAGCTTTGCAGCTATTGGAATGAAGAATTGTTAAATATTTAAAGAAAAAAATTTAAGGCACCATTGACGTCTTTTTTGTTGCCATCTTCGATCATGTTTTGGTGGAGTGATATGGGAGTCCTGTTTTGTGGCTAGCTAATGGATATGGTTGCTGGAGTCCTACAAACTGCATATTAGGTGGAGAAAAAAGGCATCAAAGGTACGGTACTAGTAGACTCGTAGCTTTCTGTAGTAGCATTTAATATTATTATCGTAATGAAAACATAGGAACAAAGTGTCGACATAGGCCCATTACAGTTTCGATTATTCCTGGACGAACTGTACGTCCCCTTGGGTGGGGCAGATATACTCGTTCGTTTTCCTGGCGAAGTACGTACGTAGTTACTTACGCCCGCATATTGACGGATATGCATGCATGGTGCTACATCGATCGATCTACTAAGGGCCTGCATCCACATTGACAAAATAAGGGCTCGGTAGATAGATAGATAGATAAGCGATGATCGAGATAGCTAGACGGCGATGCCGGTGTGATGCACGCGATCAGTAGGTGGAGCGGAATGGGCGGTAGGACTTGAGGTCGAGCACCACTCCGGCGACGGAGCCCACCGCTGCGGCCAGCGAGACGACGAGGCATGCGAGGCTGAGCGCCTGCAGCCCCACCCACGGCGGGCTCCACCGCCTGATCTTGCGGTGCGCAATGTACATCTCCACGGGGAAGTAGACGGTGAGCGGCCAGAAGCCGAGCGCGCCCAGGATGCCGACGACGTCGTTGAAGAAGGGCATGAGCATGGACACGACGGTGGTGAGCACCACGAAGCACGTCCGCCACACCAGCCTGAAGGCGTTGACCTTGTAGTGCGTGCCGCCTCCGGGAACGGGGATCCGGAGGTCGCACTCGTTGGCCCTGGGCCAGCGGCGCGCCGCCCACTTCTCGACGAAGGCGAAGAGAGGCTGGCAGTAGACCTGGTAGGCCCCGACGAGGTGGACGACGATGGCGAGGTTGGCGATGTCAAGCAGCCAGTAGGGGTTGTAGAAGCCGAAGCCGGTGAGGAGGTTGCCCGGGGCGTCGTCACCGAAGGCTGCGTAGCCCATGCAGCCGCACAGGAGGTAGAACACGGTGGTGACGGCGATGCTGACGATGGTGGCCTTGCGCATGGTGTGCGTCTCCGGCGGCGGCGAGCGGAGTGTGTCCTGGATCTCGATGAGGATGATGGAGTAGGAGTAGGCGAAGGCGATGTCGCCGAGCGCCTGCAGGTTGCGCCAGACCTTCTGCATGGGCGTAACGGCGCCGGCGGCCTTGGTGACGGCGCCGACGGCGATGCCCATGAGGGAGCCGGCGGCCCTGCCGTTGTGGGCGACCTGGGCGACTCCGAGGCCGAGGCCGACGGTGGAGTAGGTGAAGGACATGAGGGCGGCGACGATGGAGAGCCACCAGACCTGGTCGAAGTCGGGGATCTGGGAGAAGAAGACCTGGACGACGCCGAAGATGATCATGTACATGTTGCTCGACATGTGGCAGGGGTCCTTGCCGCCGCTCGCGTGGAAGCAGTTGGACCGCTTGATCGCCCTGACAGATCAATCATATGCATGCACGCATGTATATCCAATGCAATCAATTGACATATATACACACACATATGTACATGTACAATATACATATACATATATATACATGTATATATAACCATCATCCATCTGTTTCCTCTCAAATTGCTTTAAGATTAGTGCTCATGCACCTCCTTTTTTTATTTATTTGGTATTTCTATCTTCTAAGACCACTCTCCCCTCTCTCTCGTCTCTCCGTCTCTCACCCCTCCCTCTACTCTCTCCCTCTCTACCACTGATTGCACCTGTCTCTATCGATGACACCACGTCGACTCCTCCCCCACCGCACCGTCCACTCCCCCTTTGCTGCGGCGTCCGTAGCTTGGAATGGCCGATCAGCTAGACTCGACGACAGGGCATAGCGACTTGCTGAAGCCAGATAGGGAAGAGGGGGGATTGGTGAGAGGTTTCCGGCGACGTGACCCTCGGGGTTTCCAGCGGGGGTTCTAGCGATCTCGAGGTTTTCGGCAAAGGCAATGCGACCCTCGGGGTTTCCGATGACGTCGAGGTTTCTGGCGGCCGCGAGGTTTTCCGGTGAGGTATATATATATACGATTCGTATACAAAATATGGTTTTAAAGGGTACAAGACAGACACACATAACCATGTACATCACACACGCGCATGCACGCCTCTTACACATGCTATGATCGATCTAATGGGAGACTTAATAGCCTCTGGAATGTGGATGCGTGCTATCTCACCAAACATATATATATATATATATGTATACCCTCTCTAGAGGGTACTGTTCAAATTAACAGTACCTGCGTAGCTAGCTAGCCATCCAGCGTAGCTCGGTCCTCGTGTACAAAACAAAATATGATTGGTATTGATTCATATTCCGGTAGGGACATATATATGGCCAGAAAATCCGTCTCGTGTGTATATGGTGTGCTCGCATGCAGTCGCAGCACTACTGACGACAAGCTTACGACTTCTTAGGAATTTTGCAGGAAAAACAATGCAATTCTACATGGATGAAATAATAAAAATTGTTCTAATTAACTCCACAGTACTGCAACATCTTTTCATAAAGGCCGGTTAGCCGCCATCGTGGAACTAATCTTCGCTGCACTGTTGCTAGTGCCTATATATACCAGTCGTGAGTGATCGTTAGTGCAAGATATTTGGAGTGGAGGTTAATGTCCAACTTGCAGGTAAAAAATGTATGTACGTCGTCCCATGCCATTTCTATCATCGGCTATCACTATTGCATGCTAGCTGATCATCACTAGAGTAGCGTATGATTGGTACGACGTGGAGGCCGTGATTGACATAAAGGTTGTCGTGTCGGCCATCAAGAATATTCTCCGTCAACATTAGGCCATATACTTTCTTGGTTTTTATTTTTATCGTGTTTATATTTCACGGTCTTATTTGTCGTTTTTTATATTTTTGTGGTCTCTAATATGTGATTTTAACCATTATTTTTTATAACTTTATCTTACTGCATACTAATAAAAGTATAATATTATAAAAGTATTTTTTAATGACACATCGATCTAATGATATAATCTTTATATATATATAGCTAATCTAGGTAGTTTTGAATATATGTATGATCAAAAAGTGTACCAGCACAAATTCTAAAGTGTCAAATAAAAATAGAACGTAGGGAGTATATATTAGCTCGTACAAACACATGCTAATTAAGTCGGTCTCTACTACTAGCTAGCTAGTAAAGTAGTGGTGCAGTAATTAGTGTTACTAGGGGATCAGTAGTGGGAAGGGGATATTTTCCTCTTCAGGGGACATCCCTCGTCGCATCCTCGTCCAATTTATCTTCTTTTATCTTAAGACTCTTTTACCTTAATACCCGTGCATATATACTTTTTGGAAATAGAGAATACAGTAAAAAGCAAAATATAATGGTGTGAATCTATCGAGACAAAATGCACGACGAATGAGATATATAGGAGAAGTAAAAAAACCTTATTTCGGGGCCGGGTACGTAGGGCATGCATATACATGCAGGGGTGAAATAGCTAGAAATTAATTAAGAGAGCTCACATCATACTAATGGAGGCCGCAATCGTGTATCCGATGGCCACTCCGAAAAGGTTGAGGTACTGGATGCCTCCGCATATCTTCACCTTCGCCCCTCCTGCAACAAAACAGCAAGTATATGTATGTATGCAACAAATAATTAAGCAATCTAAAGCTAGGCATGCGGCAGGAAAATGACACGGCCGGTCATAAACCGAGACAGACATATCTGATCGATCAGTGTGATGTATTTCGATGCGTATATATATATGTATTTATATATCTAATGTTTTCATACAGGACTTTTGTTGGCGATTTGGAAACATACAAAATAGGAGTCGGAGATGTATTGATCTTCGTCAGCACGTACGTAGCTCAATGATGATCGTTGGTCTCATCAACACATGCATGATGTCCTCTCCGAAAAAAAACTAAATTATATGGATACTAAAATAGTGCTATTAGTAGTGCAATAGTGGGTAGGTTTATTAAACTAAAAACCAGGGTCGGCTTAAAAGCTTGTGCTTATGGTTTATTTTGCACTGTAGTGGCTGAAAATACGTTGTAGCTGCTGAGTATCTTTTTCAGTGTAATTAAATTTAAAAATAAAAAAAATATATCATCGCAGACAATAAAAAAAGAAAAGAGAAAAAGGAAAAGGTCTCCCAGTGTGAGCGAGAGAGGAGAATTTACCCCCACATTTCGATGGACGTACCATGGTATATAGGTTAGGATCAGCAGTTGCAATATGGAGGATATATATATGGGTATTGATAAACATCATCCGGATGTTTTCTTTCTAACTATTATCCAGATTTGGGGTGATACCTATATATATATATATATATATATATATATATATATATATATATATATATATATGACGAGTGTTTCATGCATAAAAAAGTATATTTGATTTGCTTCGAGATTCGCAACGTTTGATGTGGGTATCTTCATATACCCATAAAAAAGTATATTTGAGATGTTAAACTCCGAAAAAATTTAAATTCAACTTCAGTTTAATTAGTTTGAACTATTTTTATGGTATATACTCACTGTAGTTGCATTGAACTCAAAAGTAGTTCAAACTAATTTGAACTGAGTTCAAAACTTACTTACCATAAATATATCAAGAGTATAAAACATTTTCATACCCAAACTCAAAAAAATTATCAATCATACACGTGTATCGGATGTTGGTGCCTAGGCACCATGGTGCCTTATGTAATTTTCCTATATATATATATATATATATATATATATATATATATATATATATATATATATATATATATATATATATATATATATATATATATATATATGCACGCAGCAATATGCATGCATGCAATTGATTACATACCAAGGTTAGCCCTGACGGCGTCCATGTAGGTGTAGTTCCTCCTCCCGGTGGCTGGGTCGCCGGTGCGGTAGCAGTCGGCGAGGAGGTTGGAGGTGAAGTAGATGACGAAGGCGAAGAGGATCATGACGGCGGGGCCGGCGAGCCAGCCGAGCTGCGCGATGGCCCAGGCGAGCGAGAGCACCCCGGAGCCGATGACCGCCGTGATGATGTGCGAGGACGCCGTCCAGACCGTCCCCGTCCTCTTGAGGCGGCCGTCGTCGTCGAAGCATTTGGTGCTGTTGCCGGCGGGCTCGTCGGCCGGCGAGTCCTCGTCGACCTTGGAGCTGATGATGGGCTGGCTCTCAACCTGAAGGTACCTCCTCAAATCGCGGTCCGGGTCCAGCTACATGCATGTATCAGCGGCAAATTATATATATGGAGCAAGTTAATTACTCAATTAATCAGCTACATGGATCGATCTTACGACGCTGTCGTGGATCCTGGGTGGAAGAGTTCGGCTCCTGGGCAGCATGCTGGATCGATCTTCTTTAACTTAATTCTGTGGCTAGCTGTACGTACAGCCGTCAGGCTCAGACCTCGATCGATCTCCTGATGAAATTCTCAGAATCAGAAGCAGCGAAATTGCATAGCTAAAGAAATAAATTAAGCAGGGACCCTGACGTGGAGTACGTACGTAGGAGAGAGCTAGCTAGATGCTGATGACGAGAGATTTCCAGTACATATATATGTAAGGCTAAAGATCGGGGAGAGGGTCGGATCGAGAGGAACAAATATATATTAACCCTACAAATGACAGGTAGCATATGTCGTAGTATGATCTATATGGCTCCCTGCCCTGCCCCATATATATAGTCACAAGCAACACAAGCTAGCTAGAAGATAGATTACTGTGTGTTAATTATTGACACCAAATGGCCGGAGGAGCTAGCGATCGAGATTAATTCTCGCTGCTGCTGCTGCTGCAGGGATATCCTGGACGTACATAGGCAGGCTGTAGTTGTAGATAAACGACAATCCCCACACCATGGCAACTGGAAATTAGATGATGCATGCTGATGGATACCCGCACCATGTAGATAAATAACAACCCATTCTAACCTTGTTTTATTATTTCTAACCGCACGTGTC
Organism: Dendrocalamus latiflorus; assembly: GCA_017311315.1. Classification (NCBI taxonomy): domain Eukaryota; kingdom Viridiplantae; phylum Streptophyta; class Magnoliopsida; order Poales; family Poaceae; genus Dendrocalamus; species Dendrocalamus latiflorus. Next base: position 166,871 of record CM029640.1, on the reverse strand, counting down.
ATGCACACACACGCGGAGACATGTATTTTTTTTTTACCCATACCGACGTACACCACATGCTCATATATAAGTGCGCCTTTTTAGCACATGTCTAAACAGACGGAGGTCAAAGATAAATCTATTGAAACGCACTCTTATATACATAATTAGTAGACATCAGGATTTAAAGCTTAGTAAGTGACCCACCAGAAAAGTGGTTCAGATATGCATCTGTTGTATACAGTTTATTACTACTGTGTCGTGCAGCACGTAGAAAGTGACTCGCAAAATGCGCCCAAGCTAGTGCTACACTGCTGTCGTCTCCGCTGTTGGGAAAAAAAAACTAAGAAGAAGAAAACGAAGAAGTAGGGCGACAAATGAAAGAGGTGAACATTCATTTATTCGAGCATTGAGCGCAGCCTAATATTTAGTTATGGTTTCTAGAGTCTGTTCATATTAATTTTTTATTTTAGATTTGGTTTATAAATAGTAATAGCTTATAGAAAAAATTTGTAGAAAGATATTAGCGTGTGATTTTAGCCAATATAAATGAAGTCACTACAGTGTGTACTACAATCAACTAGTAGATCTCGTCTTAAAAAAACACTTCGTTTAAAATTAAGCTAGTTACTATAGAAAAACAGCTTCTAAAAATCAATAGGAACAGAACCTAAATTTCCTGACAGTCCGCATAGAGCCTAGATGAAATAATATATCTTTGACATGTATCACAGTTCCGCTAGGGAAAAATATTTTTGGTGAAGGGTATCACAAAACCGTAAGAGCAAGTATTATAAGAGGCTGTAAGCTGGCTGTATGCTGAGGTGGAGGAGAGAGAAGAGAGGTGGGCTGTAAGCTTACAGCCAGCTGAAGCACAAGAACCAAGAAATTTTGTGAGAGGAAGGGGTAAGTCATACAGCCTTCAGCTGGCTGTAACTACTATATGAGTAGGCTGTAAGTATCCATACAGCCAGCTGAAGGCTGTATTATAAGATTTGCTCTAAGAAAAATTACATTTTTGTGCCGGTACACAGTTTTTGAGGAAATCGACGGTGCGGCAGATCCCCAACCTGAAGTTAAATTGATTTCTCAAAAGACAAGTTTACAAGGTCAATTACAGAGCCAAGCGGCAGGCGACCAGGATGTTAACAAAGAGCAGACAGGGGCGGCGAGGTAGGAGAGTACATTCGAACTACATATTAATGGACTCCAACGACTTTTGAGCTTCAATCGGGTCTCATCTTTTTTAGCTTCAACTTATAATTTTTAATTGTGACCTATAACTTTTAGATTATTCGTGAAAAATGATATGAATTAATAGAAACTCACATACGATTTTGGTTAATATAAATAAAGTCAATACAGCGTATATAGGGTTGTGCAATCAGTTTTTTTGGTTTAATCGATTTGGTATACACGGTAAATATGGTGTTCGTAGTTCGGTAATATACGATATTTTTAGAAGTACAATTCGGTATCGATAAATCCCAACTTATTTCGGCGTGGTATCGGTAAATACTATATTTACCAAAGTTGACACGAATTGCAAATGATATAGTGACTAGCGAGACGAGTAGGCGATAATACATATACTATTGGCAATAGAATTAGAATTTTAGAAACACTCTAATGGAGTATGGAGATTCGATGGCATATGCATAAAGTAATAAAGCATAATAATTAATGATGTTCTCTACCTATTAGAAACATCTATCTTAGTCTTACTCTGTTTGAAGTGAGCTATAACATGAAGTAGAGAAAACCAGAGTTTTTATGTACATATGTAATATATATATTGAGTTGAACAACATAGCTAGCCTAACTCAGTTGGTAGAGAGAGAGCATGGGGGCTTTTGGACCTTTGGTCGTGGGTTCGAAACCCTTGACGGCACACTGCGCGCTACTGTGTTCGTTATTTTCAGTTTCTTTGGTTTTTAGCCGGTTTTTCCGAAAAAACCGAACGCAAAAAACCCAAAATCTAAAAACCGTACCGAATATCGAAAACTGGTCAAACTGAGTTGATCGGTTCGATTCGGTTTTTCGTTCTGGTTTTTCTGGTCAAACCCACTAATATCCTCATTAGCTTGTTTCAAAGTCTGTTGGTACTGGACCAGATAATTCTCAACCGTATTTGTAAAGCATTTATATTTTTTTCAACATATGTACTAATTATTAATGGGGTGATTCCATGTATAATAATTCCTATGGTTGTCAAGATGAATATGGCTTACAAGAATATGATTAGGCTTTTAGTGGTCGATTCTAACTACTCATGTTATTCTAAATTATCATTCTTTATAAATAATAGTGCTCAAATAATATAAATAAAAATAGTAATAATTAAATAATATGGGATTAACATGACCAAAGATATATGACTTGCTTTCTTAAATAGAGTGTTCGATCACTTTTTTGTAGACTCCAGGTTTGACATCATCTACTTAAGTTGCTTGAGTGACTTCTTCATTGGCCAACTAATCGAATCCGTATGCTAACACAAAAGAATGGATATAAATAAGTTTCTGTTTTGCATAATACAAGCTGGGAATAAAATCAAATTAGAAATCCAGATAAGGATGTAAAGGAAGGTGGGTTGGGCAGATAGAGTTTAAATGGTGTTTGGTTAAGTCGAACGGAGTTGAAAATGGGTCAGACGAGCTCGAAATGGTCGAAAGAGTATAAATAGGCGTAACATGTTTCAGGTGAATAGTACCAAATTGGCACTATTCTTAGCGGGTTGGCTTTGATGAATAGTAATAGGTCTGGGCTAGAATTATTTGTGCTACACTGTGTTGGGTTGGGCTATATAGTACGGCCTGGCCCAATTCAGCCAGTTGGGCCAAGAACTGACTCGAGTTGGTTTTGCCAACCCACCTTACTGGCCTAGAGAGCACGTAGCCTAGTCCATTTCAAAGGAAGCTCAAGCTCTCATGGCGGCCAAGATAGAGGAGGCGATGACGATGGCGAACGGCGGCGAGCGGTGGTGCGATAAGCAACTATGAGATGTGAGCAACCCATTTTGGTCACACGTGCGAGCGGTGACTGCTTGGAGATGGCTGGCAATGGTGGAGCTCGGCCGAAACAAGGAGATGGCATTGCGGTGCTACGGCGAGACTTGTTCAAATTGAAGGCGGTTGAGCATCTACGAGGTGAGGGGAGCTCAGCAATGCTATGGCTTAGCTTAGGGAGGTCTGTGAAAGGCTAGTGACGGTGACCGTAGGTGGCGAGCTAGGGGCGGTGATGCTAGGAAGGAAACTAGGGGATTGGTTCGTAGTGGTGAGGAGATGCTAAGGAAATGGCTAATTTTTTAAAAGTTAGGACGGAGGCAAGAAATTTTGAAGGTGGCCGAGGCTCACCGGATTTAGGTATGATGGCAGCTAAGCAGCTTCCTGTGACTAGAGAAGAAGAAAGTGGCTCTGGAGTGAGAGTGCACGAAGGGGAGGCGAAGGTAGTCTCTTGGCTTGGCTTTATTGCTGGAGCAAGAAGTGGGCCAGTAGCAGTGTGAGGCGAGCTTGACATGTGGATAGCAGCGTGGATGGCTACGCGGGTTCAACGTCGGGACGGTGACACGGTGGCAGCTTGAAAGTCATCGCTCCTCCTTGTAGTGAGTGCGTGAGGTGGTGATGAAGAACAATGACGGTACAGTGTGTCGAACAGTTGGCGGTCGGATTTGGTAGTGGTACGAATTGACAGTGTGGATGGCGTGGTGCTGGTGCAAGCTGCATTTAATGTCAAAGTGAGGAGGCGTGAGCGCTGATGCAGCTTAGCGTGGGCGAAGGCGGCGAGGGGTTGAGGGTGTGCAATGCGAGCTGCTGGCGGCGCGACGCGGGGTAGGCGAGAATAGGGAAGAAGATGACTGCAAAAGTATAATTTCTCAAGGGAAAAGGCACATTTCTAGAAAAGGAAAGCAGTTTTCTTGTTGGAATTTTTAGATTTCGCAAAAATTCCAAATTCAAAAGAAATTCACTCAAATTCATTTTTTCAAATTTTTTTGGTTATTTCAATCTACATCTCTTAAAAAGAATCTCGTCCTCGAGATTTACCCAGGTCAAAGAATGGGTTTGAAAAAAGAAAACTTACTACAATGTTGATTCTTTTTCTTAAGTCTCCATTTAGTACTTGTCAATAACGGGTAAATCTGTCGGTACTTGTCGTTTCTAATTATCCTTGAATTTTCTACAAGTTCTCTCTTTTCTTGCATGTACCTATATATCATATTTGTTATCATTTCTCTTGCTGCCATCTACCAAGTAGCTGAGATTAGAAGTTTCTGTTGGTTGTTTGTATTTTTGAGGTTATATTTATACCAATCTTTGTTTAGCTGCGAAGTGTATCATTATAGTCATTCTTATGTAATTATCGTAGTGGTAGCATAACTAATTTGTTTTTAAGGTATGGTCACTGATCTTCTGCTAATTCTCTTTGTAGATATGATAGTGGTTGTTGAAGTTCTGTTGGCTCTTAACTTGTCTTTATCTTCTTGTGTATGTCACAGAGTACAACATTTCTCGCTATTTTTCCTGTAAATTGCTCAGTCTGGCTCACAACTTCTACTAGTACTTCTGCTGGTATTTGAATACACCATGTTTTCGTTTAATGAAGTTGTATTCCATGAGTGATTCCAATAACAAGACATAAATATAATTTGGAGAATTTTAGTGTGGAAATTACGAATGTTAAATCCCCCTTGCTAATTAAATATTGTTTAATTGTTTCAAGTGCAAAGTTTTTTACCAATAAAATTGCATCTATTTTTATCATATTACAACTCGTGACTCTATCCAGTTGAACTTCTTACATATTAGTTAAATAGCTTTCCTATGTGGCTTACTCAGTATTTAGTGTACTTAATCTTGCTTATTTTCATTAGAACAATACCTGAAGAAGGAATGATGCATCAGTTAATGTGTTAGAATTATGACCGCATTAAGACGTTCCTATGGAATTTCATAGGTTCTTTTGAATATGAGTTAAGTTTTGGGCTTGGTCGCTCGTAAAGCTGCTTTAACTTGATCATTAGGTTATATTTTAATTAAGTTAATCTTTTTTAAATTTTTATAAATAAACGTGATACTTTTTTTTATTCACAACTACCTCCTGATCTGTTGTGAGAAACATCACAACCATATTCTTTAAATGGGTCGTTACATTTATCTAGGGAGATATATTTCTTAGTTGGATTGCATCCATGCATCATGCATGGATGGGACCGGACTACCACCTTGTGTGTGTGCTCTCGGAATTCTGATCGACGAGGCAGTTACTATCTGCTGCTCCTATTTTCCACTCGATCATCATCGCCCACCTCCAGCAGTCTACACATACTGGTATGTAGTGGAGGTGGGCGCAAAGTGTGATGCGACATCCATCGATCGACCGAACATCCTTAATTGTATGTCTGGATATGCATATGACGCATGTTCTTAATAAACTCGGTGATATACAAATATGCCGGAGAACGTTTTTATATATAGCAAATTTAGGATCAAGATGGCTTTCGGTGGATGGTAAGAAATTTTCTCTGTATTTAATGGACGTCCTACTGAAGAAGAATCTTGTTGTGATCCAAGGTGCATGGTAATAATATAGAACTTAATCCCTGTTTAATTAATTAATCAATAGGAGCGGAACACATGAATTGGATTGCTTTCGACGAGATTTAATTTCGCCCTTGATTACTGCTGACGGTATATATAGTGATGAGGCGTGCGGCACGCTAGCTAGCACTGTATATGTTGGAATGAGTTAGGTATGACGTGTGATGGTCGAGTTGAGGCCATCTGGTCAACCACGGGGTCGTCGCAAGCACCCAGTGCAAGTAGGACGGGCACAGTAGTGCACCATGATTCAGAAAGGGTCCTAACTCCTAACGCTAGCTAGAATCATCCTAGTTTTCTTGTTTGATTTGCGCTATTGATTCATGACTTTTTAATTCGATGTATATATCGATTGCTTAATTGGTTGGTTAGATATGCCAGCTAAAAAAAGAAAAGTAATATAGATTACACTAGAGATCGAGCATATATAAAGCAAATTATAGGCGAAACATGCATAAAGCTAGTACTCCTTTCTCTTCTTAATTCCCAACGAGTGACTGACTGAATGAAAAGGCGACGGTATATACATACATAAAGCTACTCCTGTCTCTTCTAAATTCCCAACGAGTGACTGAATGAATGAAAAGGCAACCTAGCAAGCAAGCATGCATGCATACATACATATATGCAAGTATATACTCTCACTTATAATATTTTTAATTAAATAATTATTTTATACCTCTTTATCACTTTAAATATACTTACAAACTAATTATAAAATACTCTCATACGATTTGGTTGAAAAATTTTCATCGAAACCGCCACCGCAAGCTCCGCCCGCTCACCCTCTCCCTTGCCCTCCCGTCTCCCAGCCAGCACTAGCGCCGAATTTTTTGTACGGATAATCCATTTTTTATTCGAAATTACATAAATATACCCGCGGGAAAATTTTTTACAAAAATAGGCTCCAGTCGCCTAATGGTTGGGCGACTGGAGGCGTTCGCCCAACCACACGGCGACATTTAATGAATCTACTAACCGTTGGGCGATTAATTGCAGTCGCCCCACGGTTGGGCGACTTCCATCCAGTCGCCCAACCGTTAGGCGACTGCGTTTCAGTCGCTCAACGGTTCGGCGACTTGTAGTGAGATATATACCGCGCTCGGCCAGGCCGAGCGCGGTCCTTCGTTCGGCCGCCGTCGCAGAGAAGAGAGGGAGAGGAGGAGAAGAGGAGGGGAAGAGAAGGAGAGGGAGAGGAGGAGAAGAGAAGGAGAGGGAGAGGAGGAGAAGAGGAGGGGGAGTGCGCGATTTTCAGGTAATTTTTCGTGTTATATTTTTTGTTAGTGTAGAAAATTAGTTTAGAAAATGTAGTGTAGAAAATTAGTTTAGAAAATTAGTTTAGAAAATGTAGTGTAGAGAATTAGTTTAGAGATTTAGTTTAGAAAATTAGTTTAGAAAATGTAGTGTAGAAAATTAGTTTAGAAATATTGTTTAGAAAATTAGTTTAGAAAATGTAGTGTAGAAAATTAGTTTACAAATTTAGTTTAGAAAATTCGTTTAGAAAATGTAGTGTAGAAAATTAGTTTACAAATTTAGTTTAGAAAATGTAGTTTCAAAATTTAGTTTAGAAATTAAATATAGAAATATAATTTAGACATTTAATTTTCAAATTTTGTGTACTAAATGTAGTTTACAAATAAAGTTTAGAAAATTTAGTTTATAAATTTTGTGTACCATTTATTGTACAAATTTAGATGTAGAAAGTATAATGTACAAGTTTAGATGTAGAAATTTAGATGTACCAAGTTTAATGTACAGTCTTAGATGTATAAAATTTAGTGTTGAAATTATTGTACAAATTTAGATGCAGAAAATTGAATGTTGAAAGTATTGTACAAATTTTGCAGGTATGACTCGTGCTGGACGTGACTCGGAGTGGCGGTTCGCGCTGTTGGACGAGCACGTGGACCGCTCTCATCGCGCTTCCCATCTAGTGCCGCCACCGGGGAGCACGGACGAGCCGCCTCAGTTGGGAGTGGTCCGGACACGGACACCTCGCGTGGCCTGGGGACTCGACCCTCGTTGGACTGCCAGGTGAGCACTATTCCAGCGTTTAGTGCGACCGTTAGTTCGTTCCGTGCTGACCTTCACTTTGTTTGCAGGCTGCGGGATGCCGGGCTACTCCCTCTTGCCCGGATGGTGCAGGCCACAGAGGAGGATGGAGCCGCTGGCGGGGACGAGGGCGGGGACGAGGCGGGCGGGGATCGATCACGACGATTTCCGTTCGACCGTTCCCTACTGACGGCTTTGGTGGACCGTTGGCGGCCCGAGACGCACACTTTCCACCTCCCATTCGGGGAGATGACGCCGACCTTGCAGGATGTGTCCCTGCTTCTTGGGCTTCCGATCGCGGGAGACGCTGCCTTCCTACCGGAGGCCCCGGCCGACTGGCGCGCTGACCTGCTCGGCAGATTCGAGGGTATCATTCCACCGGCCGCTGACCACCACGTGTTCGGAGAGGCGCAGACCCATGGGCCGACACTGAGGTGGCTCAGACAGTACCGGGTACGTGGTATATAAAATCGATCGTATCTTCGAAGCTCTTTTTTGTGGTATTACGTACTAATAACAACTTTTTTGCATTCAGGTGGAGCGCATGGTTCCGCAGGCAGACGATCAGCAGGTCTCGCGGCACCTGGAGGCGTACGTGCTGTGGCTGTTTGGTTGGGTGCTTTTCACCACCAGCCACGGCAACTCGGTGGATGCGCGCCTTATCGCTTATGCGAGGGCGATCGCTGACGGCGAGCCCCACCAGGTCAGCTGGGGATCGGCCGTACTTGCCGCGACGTACCGCGCGCTGTGCGATGCGTGCACGAGGGTCAAGCCGAACTCGATCCTCACGGGTTGTCCCCTGCTACTACAGTTGTGGTCGTTCGAGCGCTTAAGCGTCGGACGACCTGTGCTAGACGACGTGGGTCCGTACGGGCCCGAGATGTATCCGGGGGGAGAAGTCGACCGGCCGACGATGGGTTCTATGTGGTGCCGTCGCCGAGTAAGTTTTATCACAGTTAACTATTTCTTTCTTATTGACGATCGTCATTGTAAACAACTTGTCTTTCTTGCAGGTACAGTTCGCGCACGTGCAGGTCACGCGGGCGTACCGAGTCTTTGTGGAGCAGCTCGACCGCATCACAGCCGACGACGTGCGCTGGGAGCCGTACGCTGATACGGCAGTGCAGGCCCGTGCTCCTGGCGGTCTGTCTTCACTTTGCTGGCGTGACCGGGCTTTCTGGCTCACCCGCCGGAAGCTCGTGTACCTCATCTACGTGGAGGACTACGCACCCCAGCGGGTGATGCGGCAGTTCGGGCTATGGCAGCCGGTTCCTGTACCAGTCGGACCATCGCTTCCGCGGCACGTGCACGGGTGAGTGTACGTTTGTGCTAAATATGTACATACTTACTACTGCGTTCGCAAGTATCTCACATTACGTAATGGTTTTATACGCAGGCACAGCGGGAAGGGAGTGAAAAGAGGCACGGACTGGTCGGTGAGAATGCAGCCCTGGGTCGAGCAGTGGCAGGATGCGCTCGACGACCGCGTGGACGAGGACCGACCGTACGACAGCAGGGAGTACGCGGAGTACCTGCGCTGGTACCAGCCGCAGACCCGTATCAGGCTCGTATATGTGGTAGACCCGCCTGCCACACACGTCGCCGCTCCGACGGACACGTACCCCGCGCACTTCGCGCACGACGCTCACCTCGCGGTACGTTACATGTCATTTCAAAGATTCCCAAATGGTAATGTCGTTTCCATAATCGACCATTTTATGTCTTTGTGTCCAGGCTGACGTCGGTTCTGACCTATACGCCGAGTCCGGCACAGTACTGGAGAGGCTCGCCAGTGGTGCGCAGCTGACCCATGAGGAGGGCCTCAGCTTTGCGCGTCGGGTGCACGAGGGGTGTAGACGTATCGTTAGCCTACTGTCCTGCACGAGGCTACCGGCGGTCTCCACGCCCCCCGCTACGACTGCTCGTCCACCAGTGCCACCTCCACCTGTGCCACCTCCACCAGCGTGGCACTACTATGGTGCACCTACGTGGACACGTCCTCCACCACCTCACCCGGAGCAGCCAGGGGGTTCAGCCTGGGCAGGGCCTCCTACACCGGTTCACTTCACGCCTCCTACGCAGACCCCTGTCTTCCCCACGCAGGGGGTGTACGCCTCCTCCATGGCGCCAGCTACGGGTACGCATAGGGTCTTATACCGTGTTTATCCGAAGACGACATGCAACGCACTAACGATATTAATATTGCAGGTACTTACCAGCACGGCGTCTCCCCAGGCCAGGAGGATGTGGACCAGTTTTTCGCGCCGTCGCCCGACGTCGCACCGCAGGTTCTTTCTGCCAGTGCCCTCCCCGGTGCACCGGAGATTACACAGCCAGAGGTGCAGCTGACTCCACCAGCGCAGGGGCGGGATAGACACCCTCCTCCTCGTTTTACCTTTTCGGATCGTCCTAATCCGTTGCACCGGAGGAGGGCCAAGCGAGGCCGTATGGGAGGACGCGGGCGCGGTGACGGGGCACAGCAGGGTGACCAGTGAGGCGTGCTGCAGATGCTATATATGTTATGCATGTAATGAAAATACATGCGCCATGTTACTCACAGTTATATTATGAAGTTTATTTATATTTACATAAGTCTATCATCTCTTTCCGCATATAAACTATCTCACTTAACAGTGTATGTATCGATCGTTCTCTACTCAATCTTTCAAAAAAAAAATTAAAAAACTTTTTACACACCTACAATATACAATGAACATAAACTTTTATTACAACTTCACCGTATTTTTTACCGGTTCAACGTTACAAAATTCACAAATTCTAAAACAATCACGGGTGGCTACCTGAAGTCGCTTAACGGGATGGCGACTGCATGGCAGTCGCCTAACGGTATGGCGACTGCATGCCAGTCGCCATACGGAAGAGCGATTTAATGCAATCGCTCTACTGTGCAGCGAGATATATTGTGTCGCCGTGTGGTTGGGCGAACGCCTCCAGTCGCCCAACCATTAGGCGACTGGAGCCTATTTTTGTAAAAAATTTTCCCGCGGGTATATTTATGTAATTTCGAATAAAAAATGGATTATCCGTACAAAAAATTCCACTAGCGCCATCCTTCACTGCTACTACTTCTCCTCCACTCTCTCTCATCATTCTCCACTAAGCCCCTCTTATATCTCCCTCACCTGCAATGGACAGATGTCGGCTAGCAACCAAGACACCACATCCAAATATGTCAGAGATAACGAGGCGCACGAAAGGAAGTGAATCATTGATTTTAAGTTAAAATGGTAGGGTTTTTTTGCCGTGCCTTGTTTTCCTTATCCTAGTACGATCATTTGTGTGAATGAACTAAATACCAATAAGCTGATTTGAAAAATCTGCCCTGATAAGCCGTTTCGAAAAGGTTGTCCCGATAAGCCGCTTCGAAACGGCGACGAAAAAGCCCTCCCTTTTTTGTTTGAGAAAATGCATAACCATAAGTTGAAAAGAATCAGACCAAAGTAAGGGGTGAAAGCAACCATCCTTTGAAAAAAAAAGTGTAATAGCTCACTGTACTAGCTCCATGGCATTGAAAATGTCTCCAAGCTGTACTAGCTCCAGAAATCAGTCTGGAAATAGCCCGTAACCACTTTTTTAATTTTGGCACCCGACCGTCCCTTTTTTTTCAACAATTGCCCCCTTACGTGAATTTACCACGCTCGGTAAACTTGCCAAGCCAAAGGAGCTCGTCGGGTGTAGGGACCCAGATATTAACATCTGGATTCCTCTGTGATTTTCTGCACTATTCCCTGGATCAGTAGATAGTGCTCACAGTTACAGTAATGAATATCAAAATACATATCATGCGGAAGCGTAAATATAATAGTAGACTTACTCATGGGCCGATTAGGCCGAAATCATTAAATTGCAGCAGCGGAAGAACGAAGCACACAGGTGGGACCTTCAGGACATGCCCACAGGCAGCCAACTGGAGGTTCGCGACCTAGCCCTTGACATCTTCATCTTCTCGGCCAGCTTGTCCAATCTTGTTGCTGAGGCGAGGTAATTTGATTTCCTGAATCTGAATTTTGTCGCAAAAGCGAGCGTGAGCACTCCGACCCCGTGCTCCGCGAGCCAATACACAGAATGCAATTAAATAGTATGCATGGCTTAACAAAGGAGAGGCTCGGGTTATTTTTATTTGCCAAAATCGCCTTTAGTAGCATTATTACCATTGCTCAATTACAGTGTTATAGTTGCTACCTAACTCCACATTACAATGGCCAAAATCGACCTAATCTACAGAAAATGCACCTTCTTTAATGACTGCTGCCTAAAACCCCTAACAACAAGTGTCATCATTTATTTAATCCACCGATCATACTTTGTATTTTGAATTACTAAAAACCCAGTCCTGTCGTTACTACTCATCAGCTCCTCACCTCTGAATTCTAATGATTCCCTAACATAATTACTTTCAAATCCACCGATATCATTCGTATTCAATCCTTTTCGTCATTGATTCAACCATAATCCAATAATCAATCTCATTTTCCATTATCCATCACTAGCTAATCCACAAATATACCTCCACCGAAAATTCAAGTTACCAAGATTATAATCCACTAATAGTTATGAATCCTCCAATCTTCTCAGAAATTCAATTCATCCCTCTAGTAATTGATCATCTCCTATTAATTCCCATTATCACCAATATCTTCCCAGAATTTATATTAATCATTAGTGTAGTAACCCAGCAATTTACCTTTGCACTCCCTAATTCTCCAAAATCATTGAGTATACATCCACCAAGAATAGCATTGACCAAGTATACGATTCACTATTATATATATCCACCAAGAGTGTCACTAATCAAGAATTATACTCCAATACTTGTATTATTTTTCCAAATTCCTGAAAATTCAATTAGATCATTTATCTAACCTATCTATTCAACTAGACCCCACTAATTTATTGCTCCCAGAACCCACACTATCATTATCCCTATTATGATCAACATAAATCCACCAACTTCTTTATGCAATTACCATAAACAGCCATCTTCTTTTGTTACGACTCTATTTATTCTTCCCATATTTTATTTAGTAAGAATAGTAATGCCACTATTCGAAATACAATACATAAAATTTCCTGAGACCTAGCAGCTTTGGAACAAAACATAATGTTCAAGGGATATTAACATGAATTTCCATACATATGGCATCACACCATATGCCTAATATCACCATAATTTTTCCATATATACGGCATCACACCGTATAACATCTTTCAGCGTTATAGCCGCTTAACTTACCACTGGGGCGACGCCCAGGACAATTCCAAACCAGGGCAGTCCTTCGCCCTTCAAGTTTCCATTCCCACCCACAAAACATTTTTAAATAGAACTATATCTGGTTAAGTTCCCATGTCCGCCCTTGACCGTGGGCACGGCTATTCGAATAGTTTTGACTCTGCAGAGTTTGTACACTTTCACCACAAGAGACAATCAACTCGTTGCCCCACACGATTCCTTAGACGTGTGGTTGAGCAGACCATCACAGTGACTTTTCAAAGTATCTAGTCCCTTTTCTCATCTCACTTTATGGGCTTCTCCCACTTGCGGTGGGTCCCATACGTTGCACGGGATGTTCCCCACGGCTACTAGCGTACGGGCTCCCCTCCCCTCTGCGCTAGTACGACTGGGAAACTTCACCCTCCACTCGGTGTCCCTTTAGGCCTTCTCTTGCCCTTGCGTAGCCACTTCCCAACCACTACCGGTGAGATGAGTCCGGGGATTTCGATAAGTTTACTTAGCCAAGTTGTATTTTACAGACTTGTGGTTGTACTGTTTTACACAGGAGGTCATGACAAGATTCAGTCCTTAGTGGTATCTGGGCGGTCTACCACTAACCCACTTTGTGCATCCACTGCACCACACTCACACCCTCGAATCAATCCGCCCAGATATTTAAGCAAGTTGGGATTTTTGGGAGTCTAAAATAATCATACCAAAATATACCAGTCATTCCCACCATGACTGCCCAATCAATTTTTCTCAGTATTAAAAAGTGATGCTTGGACGCTCTCGCGCCCATGATTATCTAAGCAACACTAAGCATGGCATATATTTAGGGACTTATTTTCGAAAGTTACTATTATAATTTTGCTAGGGCGACAAGGTTCACATATTCAATGATTCCAAAGGAGGTGTAATATTAATCAAGCAAACAATGGGCATATAACTAGAATCTAAAATTAAACATGTATTGGCATATAAGATAATAGCATGCAATTTGATAATTTAAACAAAAATAATTTGCAGAAAATGTAGGTTCAACATGATCAAAGTATTGACTCGCCTGGCGCGGTTTACCGCGGTCTTGAGCTCACACAATGCTTTCGCTCGAGCTTCTGTTCTTCATCTTCACTTCAATCCGATCACACTTGATCCATAGAATCTTCAGGACTCCAGTTTCTAATTACGTGCTAAGCAACTGAATCCAAATAAATGCAATTAACTCAAAAGTCCAGATAAAATCCAAATAAACTCAATTTAGTTTTATTACGAGTTAACAGGTGATTTGGGTGATTTGAGGCAAGGTTGGTGGTGGGGTATGATGACTTGATTTTATTAATAATATCTTTTATTATTTTTGTATTTATCAAGGAAGTTTCATGAGTTAGGTTAGACCTATGATTTAATATATAAGTTTAGTTGGGTATTACTTGGTCGAGCGCTAATATTCAGGGCATTTTGGCTTACTGAATTTATTTTAGAGTCTAGGTGTATAGCATTTTATGCGCCCTTGGATATTACTTGCGTAGCTCAAGTTGAATTAGTATTCATTTGGGTATGGTTCCTAGCCTGTTATTCCAGGCTCAACACTATTATTTATTAAGCCTAACGTCAGGGTTTAATTACGGCACCATTATCATTTTATCTATGCTTTAGTTATTATTAAGCTTAGCTTTATTATTATTATTATTATTATTATTATTATTATTATTATTATTATGACTTTAAATTTATCTATCTACAATGATTTGTTATACGGGTTCATGTTTTGATATAGTCATTAATTATATCTACCAAGGGGTTTCGTTTAATGGCAGTCATGACAAATGTTACGGCAGCTATGTATATGTCGTATTTACGAATAATATGTGTTTACTAAATCATCACTTCATGATAGCCTAAATCTACACAATATTTCCTAATCAACACCTCCTATGCCTTTAATTAGTAATTAGACCTCATTTAAATGCTTAAACTATATGGGTTGTTCATGTAGTAAATAATCGGATATTACAAGGTTAAGTATCCTATTTCGCCAACTCTTTAAATTTATTACCTTCCCTAAATTGTTTCTAACTTTTTCCTGATTTTTCATAGCAGTACGGGCTGTAAAAATCACAATAAATAAAAATGGGAAGAAGTTGCGGCCGAATGGGATCGAACCGCAGACCTGGGACTCGGTGGCTTGAGTATGCTCGGCTAGGGAAAAGGGGGTGGTGGCGCCGGCGAAGGATGGCCGGGGAGGCGGCGGCAACCAGTGAAATGGAATGCCCAGGTGACGACGAAGCTCACGGTGGCAGTAGCTCCGGCCGGGTGGCGCCAAGGCGGGCTGGCGGCGGTGTTAGGCGGTCGGCGGTGAGGCGGAATCGAGGCGCCGGCGACCGGGAGTTAGAGGGACGAAGAAAGGGTGCGAATGAGTATGAGAGGGGGGTACTGAGCTCACCAAGGGGGTCGGAGGAGCTGGGGGCGCGACGAGAGAGGCCAGCGGCGTGCGCGGGCGGCGGCGTGGGGAGGTCACCGTGGAGGGAACGGCTCGGGCGACGAGGAGCTCCGCCGGAAGTTGGAGGAGGTTTGGGGCGCCAAGGTGACACTCCCACCGCGCCCAATTGACCCAAGACCGACCGAGGTGAGAATGGCGTGGTCGGCGGCGGTGAGGATGGCGGTGGTGGCCGGGATTGGGGAAGAAGCTGCTGCGGAGATGTCAGCTCAATTAACTCGGGGAAAAGGTTGGCGGGGGAATGGAGAGGCGTCGGGCGCGGCCGGAATGGTGGGTCTTCGCCGGAGCGGCCGGGATGAAGTGGCGGCCGGCGGCGCACTCAAGGTTAGCCCGAGCTGAGAGCTAGACGGAGGAAGGAGGGGGCAAGGCAATGCACTGGAGGCGTAGGACGTCTTATAGAGGAGCGCGCGCCCGGTGGAGTAGAGCATGGGCGTGGGCGTCGGCGTGGTGACGCGATGGGGCGAGGGGACAGGACGGCAGCGCGGGGAGAAAAAGAGGGAGCGGCAGCAGGGCTGGTGGCGCGGGCGGCGCTGCGCAGAGGACAGAGGAGGGCAGCGAGAGAGAGCAGCGAAGGGACGGCTCGGGAGCAGGGAGCGCAGGCGCGCTGCGGCAGATATTTGAGGGATTCGGCGCAGAGCTGAGAGAAGAAGAAGACGTGGGAGAAGCTCAGCCACGGGAGGAGGAAGGAGGAGAAAAGAGAAGGAAACGCAGCGCATGGGGGAAAAGGAAAAGAAGAAAGAGAGGGAGGGGGAGCGGTCCCGCGCGACAGGGAAAGAGAGGGGACGGGCCCGCGCGGCAGTGATAGAGAGTGGGGAGGAGAGCTAGCGTGGGTGGGCTAGCGGTGCGGGAATTTGGTGGGGAAGTTGGGCCGGGCCTTCGGCCGGCCTGACTTCCTTCCTTTCCCCCTTTTTTTCAAGATTATAGATTTATTTTACTTCTATATTTTCTTTTATGGCATTTTAATTCTGGTTTTATTTCTTTTGAAACCTTCTTCAATTTTTGGATCCTCAACCAAAATTCAGAAAATCGCCATAAAATCCAAGTTTCAACAGAACATATTGCAAAATAATTTAAGAACCTTATATTTTTCAAATTCAAATTTTTCAGGATGTTACATCGGGTCACCTGTTGAGCTACAGTAGCTCAGCAGCACTGTAGCACATAAACTTATGCCGAACTACTGTAGGTCGGCAAGTGACCTACCGAGCTCTTCTAGCCCTGCAGGTGCTGCCGAGTGTGGTAGGTGCACGTAGCGGACTGTTTTTTATAATAAAAAACAGTTGTTTAGTGCTAAAATTTAAAAAAAAAAGGCTGGAGAACTATTCGTGTACTCAATTCCTAGCTCCATGGCACATAAGGTTCGAGTGGTTCACCGAGATCTTGAAAGCTGCTGTCAACCGGCGGGAAGGTTTTTGGTGACGAGACCTGGAGATATCAGACTGATTCCAGGGAGCAAGCATGCCATGTGATTGTTGGAGGATTCCAAATGAGCACAGCTATGCACAAAAAGTGTACGTGCTCCATTATTTCCTGCTGCCTTACGAAGAAGGAATTCCTCAATGTTGCTTCTTTCAGGAAAAAAAAGACACAACAGCTACTGGATGGGAGTAGTTTTGTTTGTTGCATCTGATCTGATGACGAAGCAAAGCAACGCTGGCTGGGCTGCATGTTCACAGTTTAGCAGGCCCAGCCAAGACAAGCCCAGCCGGTGTAGTACGTGATCGATTGAGTAAAAGCCCATCCAATACTTGGACTTTAAGGTTTTCAACCCAACCGAGCAGGGCTTTAAGGTTGTTCTTACGTTCCTTCTGTTCCGTGTCAACAACAACGGCAACATGTGCATATGATACAACCGCCACTTGCTCTTCTTCTCCCTATTTCTAATCCAAGAAATAGAGCAGAGCAGCGTCTTAAGAAGCACCAGCGGTATGCTTAGGTGGTGCGACCTCGACGTACAGGCCGCCTCTGTCCCTGTCGTTGTCGATGGAAGGGCTAGCGTGGGGCTGGGTCGAGATGATGGTGGTGGCAGGAATTCGGGGCGACGCCGTCGTTTGGGAGCTGCTCACCTGCCATCCAAGTTGAACCAGTTCTCTTTGTTTCACTCCCCTACCATGAGGACATCAGGAGAGATAGAACTTGCAGGCTAGAAAAATTACCAAGATCTTGAAAGAAGACCTTTCCCACAAACGGCGCCAACTATTAATGTTTTAATACCGATCTTACGTATGATTTATTTGGATTTGGAGGAAACTCTTATTTCTAAAATTAGGTAATGTAGAAGGAAAACACGGGAATTCTTATACAGGTTTGAGCCTTCTCCTGGAAGAATAATAACCCTATGTCCTGTGTTGCTATTGCTCAGAGATGGAAATTACAAAGTGTGTAATCAGAAATGTCTAGCACTATCTCTTGCTTTCATCCCCTATTCTCTGATATAATCCTTTATATAGTCGACCAAATGATGGAAGTTGTCTTGCGCTAAAAGACATCTCATTGGTTCAGGAGATAACCACTTAACGGCGGTTCACCATATAACGGTTGTTGTCAGAGAGAGATCGTATGCGGTTATTAGAGGTAAACGCCCGTTCTAACTGCCTTGTCAGACATCTCCACGTCGTTAGACAAATCGATCAGAAATACACGACTCGTGAGAAGGTCTACGACCATAAGGTGATCATAGGAGATTTTACGAATACATGATCGTGGAAGTACTTGCGACAATTTGGTCGTAACAGGACTTATAACTAAGTGGTCGTAGAAGTACTTACGACTATTAGGTCGTAGTAGGAATTATAACTATGTGGTCGTGAAAGTACTTACGACTTATCTATGAATTTCTCACTTATCGATAAGGGGTATACTTGGAGAATTCAATGACTTGATAATTTAAAAATTACTCTATCCACATCACCTGTCACGGACAATGCGAAGAAATATGGGGGAAAAAAAGAAAAGCCAAAAAATATAAAATTAAGGAATAGTGAATTAAGAGCTAAAATCGGAAGCTGAAACTAGCGGTGCTTAAAAACCGTGTGAGTCTTCTATCTAGTGCGGTGCGGCTTTGAATTCCAAATTGATCGGCGCAGCGGCTGCAGCGCCATTCCATCCTTCATTCTGCTCTGCAGCTCAGCGGTTTCAAAATTCAAATTGAAACGCCCGCCCGCCCGCCCACTCCTGCCTGCGTTGCGTTGCATTGCTGCTGCTGCTTCTGCTTCTTCCTTCCCCAGTTCCCCTTGTACTGGCTGGTCGTGGTGGAGCGCCGACGCTTGCGGCATGGGTTGCGTGTCTTCCACCTTCCTCGAGGACGACGACCGCCGCATCATCGGCGTCTCCGCTGCCTCCACCTCCCACATCGTCTCCCTCACCTCCTCCACCTACGGAATCCTCACTACCCTCGGCGCAGAATCCTCCTCCTCCTGCTCCCCCCACAAATCCCCTCCTCCCCCGCCCCAGCCGCCTCCCTCCACCACCGAGGCCGAGGTCATCAACTCCTGGGAGCTCATGGCCGGCCTCCTCGACCCCTCCACCCCAGCCAAGTCCCCACGCACCCTCTCCACCAAGGTCGACGCCACTCCTCGCTGCATCCGCTTCCCGCTCCATCCCGTCGACGCCAACGCCTCCTCCTCATCCACACCAACGCCTCAACATCCTCAGGCGAACAAGATGCTCCTGCTCATGGAGCGGCGCTGCCCCCCCGGCGGCGCGCACTCGGCGGTGCTGTACACGACGACGCTGCGCGGGGTGCGGTCCACCTTCGAGGCCTGCAACGCCGTGCGCGCGGCGCTCCAGTCCCACGGCGTCGCCTTCCGGGAGCGCGACGTCTCCATGGACCGCGGCTTCCGGGAGGAGCTGAGGGAGCTGACGCGAGTGGGCGCCTGTGCTCTGCCTCGGCTGTTCGTCCGGGGGCGGCACGTGGGCGGCGCGGAGGAGGTGCTGCGGCTGGAGGAGGAGGGCGCGCTGGCGGCGCTGCTGGAGGGGCTGCCGAGGGATCGAGGGGGAGGGAGCGGCTGCTGCGACGGATGCGGCGGGATGAGGTTCCTGCCCTGCTTCGAGTGCTGCGGCAGCCGCAAGGTGGTCGTGGAGGCCAAGCCGGCGACGGCGGCGGTGCCCAAGCAGCAGGGGAGGAGGAAAGGGGGGGTGGTGGTGCGCTGCGGCGAGTGCAACGAGAACGGCCTCGTGCTCTGCCCAATCTGCTCCTGACCGCTGGGTCCCACCGTCCGTCCGTCCGGTTGCTTGCCTCCCTCACCTACTAGCTAGCTAGTCAATGGAGCACTCACTCCAGCCGGTGCTGTAACCAATGCTGCTTGATTCCCTCCCCTTCTTCCTCCATCGTTTTCTTCTTTTTCCTCGCCGAATTGTCCCCCCACTTGTTGCCTCAAATCAAATCAAGTTTCAAATGGAATCAGGGACGACTAGCGCCCACACGATGCGCGTGTTCCCATCTTGTACTCCCCCTTGCCATCATTAAGGGCATGTTTGGTTGCGTGGATATGAGGTGTATGATATAATCCTATCTAGTTTTTTTTATGTAGATCTCTATGTTTGGATGGTGGACTGGATGGAGCCATCCTAGATGGCTTGAGCCGAATCGACCGAATATGCTCTGTAGATGCTGGATGGGTTAGTGCGGTTTGAATCATCATATGAGGCCATCCAGGACCACTGTCCATTTACAATCACCACCTAGCTCCCATCGCTCGTAGATCCAAACGCGGCCCCATCCCCTACCCACCTGCAGCCCAAGTAACCGTGACGAGGAGTGGAGACCGAGCGACGACAACCGTGACTAGGGGTGGCAGTCGGGCCCGATTACCCGTTTACCCGTGGGTAAAAACCCTATTAGGGTAGGGTATGTTCCAATTTTTTTGCCCGCGGGTATACTAATGGGTCAAATCCTTTGCCCGATGGGTAAACGGGTACGGGCATGGGTAGTCACTACCCATGCCCGCTTCGCCCGTTTACCCGCCAAACATAACTGACAAGTGGGCCCCTACCTCCCTGGAAGTCTTTGGTATATATACATTAAGCTAAAATCTTTAGGGTTTCCCATTCCCTGCCGCCGCACAACTTGTTGCCTTTGGCCTCCCGCAGTCCCGCCCTCCCCCTCCCTTGCGCGTTGCGCCCTCCTTCTCTGGCTCTCTGCGCCGCCGGCTCCCTCGTCCTCCAGTCCTCCCTTGCGCCGCCGCCCCCGCCTCCTCCCTTGCGCCGCCACCCCCGCCTCCTCCCTTGCGCCGCCGCCCCCCTCCTCCTCCCTTGCGCCGCCGCCCCCTCCCCCTCCCTTGCGCCGCCGGTCGCCGCCTCCTCCTCCTCCCTTGCGCCGCCTCCTCCTCCTCCCTTGCGCCGCCTCCCTTCTCCCTTGCGCCGCCGTTGCCGCCGCTCCAGATCCGCAGCTCCTCCTCCTCCCTTGCGCCGCCGGTTGCCGACTCCCTCCTCCTCCAGATCCGCAGCTCCTCCTCCTCCCTTGCGCCGCCGCCCCCTCCTCCTCCCTTGCGCCGCCTCCCTTCTCCCTTGCGCCGCCGCCGCAAGGTGAGCCTCTCTGTGGTGAGCCGACTCCCTCCTCCCCTCTCTTGCAGTGAGCCTCACTTATTTTTCTTGCAGTTGCAGTGACTATGTCGACCCTAGGGAGTAGCAGTCAGCCGGAGCAAGCTTCACAAGCTTCAGATTGATTATGGACTTGTAGACTTGAAGTCATTGTGTTATTATGGTGTTACTTTGCTATTCATATTTGCTATTGCTTGATTATTTTCCTTTTTAAGCAATTTTGTGTTGGATGCATTCATGGAGGCTTGATTATGTTCTGTTGTAAAATGCAAAATGCAACTATGCAAATAGCATCACATCACTTAGAAAATAACTGGTAAAATGACATGTCAGTCTAGATATTTGTTGGCGGGCAAACGGGCATGCCCGCGGGCATACGGCGCCCGCGGGCGGCGGGCATGGGCGCAGGTTTTTGCCCGTCACGGGTGGCGGGTACGGGCGCGGGCATGAAAATTGCTCGCGGGCGCGGGCATGGGTATGCAATACCCGTGCCCGTCGCGCCCGAATGCCACCCCTAACCGTGACCGGAGCTCGAGCTACGGTGACAGCGAGTGCAGCCTTAGCAATCGCGATGAGGAGTGGAGCCTGAGCATCGATAATCGCGACTAGAGCCACTCATGATGGTTAATCGCCATGGAAACAGCTGTCATTGGATAGCAGGTGAGGTGTCGGATCTGGCCATCGGAGCCACTCGTGATGGCCGCAACTTCGGTGACGCGGCTTCGGATTCGACCGTGGGAGGCACTCGCTAGAGGTGATGCGGTCGCTTGTGAGCCATAGATTGAGAGAGAGGAGGCATTGGAGATCCAATCGAGAGGAGGCGAGGAGAGTGAAGACTGAGGAGGCGTTACTGGGAATGAGAAGGAGGGCAACGGTTCAGTTGAGGGAGGGAAAGAAAAGAGTAGGGAGAAAAGGAAGGAGGTGAAAAGAAGAAAGAAAAGGGAAATTAAAGAAAAATATAAAAGAAAGAAAAATGAAATGAAAATGCATGCTAAAGTTATTGAAGTTTATTCTTACTGGGATAACCCTAACCCATCTCATCAACCCTCATCTACCCACCCCAAACATAAAATTTTACTAGCTACAGTTTACTCCTAAAGAACACGAAAATTGTATGTAAAAATGGTAGTAAAGGTTGGTATGTGTGATTGTGTGTATATTTTTTCTTCAACCGATACAGGCTATCTACATCCTACAACAGTCGACACAATCTTGGATTGTGCTTTAAGTCTCCTTTTTCACGCCGGCTCAACCTTTACTTGAATAGAGCCTCTGATGCGGATGCGATGCGAACGGAACAACACATACAGAAATGCAACTTTCGGAAGGCAGAAATCAGGATGGATGGATGAGATTGAGTGCCATCTGATTCAGGCGGAGCGAACAGAGAAGAAGATCCAACAATTGAATCCTGCCAATGCCAACAATTGAATCCTAGCGACCGACCAAGTTAGCAGTACCGGATCGATCCAACAACTGAACCCTCGATCATATATAACTGTTTGCACCGCCAGTCAGTCGATCACCACGGCTGCAGGCCGGCAATGCGTGCGTGCACACGTCACTTAATTATATAGTACGTACGTCATTAGCAAGCTAGCTAGGTGGTGGTGCATGGCGGCAGATCGCAGGGCAGCTTGGCTGGCCCTCCGCCGCCGGCGTTGGCCCGGCGGAAGCGCGCGCCCTCGATGAGGACCCTGTGCGTGGAGCTGGCGAGGGCGCCGTTCATGTGGTCGATGACGTTCTCCGTGGTCGGGTACAGGAAGGGCCCGCCGGGGGCGTTGTAGTAGGCGTTGAGCAGCGCCGCCGCCGCCTCCCGGAGCAGCGTCCGGTACATGTCCCCCCTCCCCTCCAGGGCCTCCCGCAGCGTCATCTCCGGCCCGTACCTCTGCGCCGCCAGCGGCCCGAACGCCATCGCCACCGTCGTGTTCGGGGTCACCACCTTCCAGTGGCAGCGCTGCTCCGGCGAAGCCCACTTGCTGCCAATCGAATAGCCCCATGTTATTGTTGTTATTATTAATTACTACATCTAGATCTAGTTAGTCAGAAAAATCTTCGATTAGTAGATGATGACCACGCATCCGTGCATGCGTGATTAGTATTTATAATTAAGCACGTACTCGTAGGTGCAGGCTGAGCCCTGCGCCGGGGGTGGTGGTGGCGACGGAATAGCCTCCGGTGGTGCGGGCTGGTGCTGTAACGTCGGGGGCCGACGCCAGATGGGCGGCAGGCGTCGGGGCCTGCGGCGCCAGAAGGGCGGGAGCGGGGGAGCGGGCGATGACACCGGCGCCGCCACATCATGTTGGGGATGATCTGCTGCAGGGGAGGGCGCATGCGCAGCAGCAGCAGGAGGGGACGCTGGAAAATGATGGGCGGCGGCGGGGCAGAAGTCCATGGCCTCCTCGGGCTGCGCGAGCAGCGGCGGGACGGTGTAGAGCGCGAGGCCGAGCATGCGGAAGGCGAGGGTGAGGGCACCCCCAGAGGAGGCGGCGGCGCCGCAGTGGCCGGTGCCCTGGACGACGCGCGCGGTGCAGCGGTTCATGTCGGGGGAGCCCTCCATGCGGACGGAGAAGCCGCCGAACCAGTTGGTGTTGCACTCGCGCACCGTCAGAGGAGTGTCGCCGCCGCCGCACTGGATCGCCACGCGAGCGCCTGCACCATCGCATGCATACACATTCAGCATGAGTACTAATTAATTGCGGCCATCCATCCATTCATGCATCACTTGCTTCATCTAGCTAGCTTAATTTTCTTTTGGGATTAAGCCAGTAAGCTTGCTTGCTTGCATCTGGATGCATGGATCGATGGATCACGTCAGTTTTGTGATGCGTTATTTCTGGGCCGGGTTAGGTAGGCAGGAGCAAGAGCATGCATGGATGGGGTTTGATCAACGGATTACCGTAGAGCGGGTAGTCGAACAGGCCTCGGGTTCCGTCCTTGCACTGGTCGCAGAACACCATGCCGGCCACCACCGTGCTGCCCGCCGCCTCCACCGGCGCCCCCAGCATCACCATGATGACCACCATCACCATGCTCGCGTTGAGGACGCGATCCATCATGGCGCGATGGATGCAGACGCACGTGGTTGATCGTATTTACGCGCGCGCAGAGGCAGAGCAAGGGGCTATGGATCACTGGCTAAGCTGCATTTGCATTTATATCGGCGCCGCCCCGGACGAGTGCGCCTAGCTAGCTAGCATACACTCCATGCATGCGTCTACTTTGTGTGACATGCAGGAGAGAGCGAGAGAGGGCTTTGATTTATCAAGTTTCCAATACTTTGGGAGCAAATGGGCTTTGCATGCTGCATTTTTAACTTCTCTCTTTCCCACTAATTAAAACATATAGATGTTGTTCAACCGTACATATGTTTTTTAGCTTCCATCGATCGATCGGGTGTTCATGCATGCCAAGGGAGATCGATTGAGTTTGTACTCCATAAGAACAAGGAATTTTTTGTACGGATAATTCATTTTTTATTCAAATTACAGAAATATACCCGCGGAATTTTTTTTTACAAAAATAGGCTCCAGTCGCCCAATGGTTATCGATGATTTGACCACTTAGGTTTCGATCACGCTGATTCGACCACATAGGTTATCGACCACGTCGATCTTCGAGCTCATTGGTTCGACCACGTCGGCTCGACCACGCTGGGTTGACCACATTAGTTCTCGACCACACAGGTCTTCCGACCACCAACTAACGTGATGGTTTCTTGATTACAACGCTGGTAGTTCCATCTAGCAGTAATACCGCGCAACACATGCCGATAATTCCAATTTTCTGATACGTGCATATATTTCAACAGATTTTGCAAAACACATTTGCAAATTTTAGTATTAAGCACACAAGGATCAACTATAATTTCCAACAAGTTGTAAAATACATTCGCACACTTTTATAATTATGACACAAGAATTATATATGAGCTTCAACCATTTGCAAATATATGCCTCATACCACAATCAGTAGGAAACATGGACTTTAAATATTTGCAAAACACATTTGCAATGTATAGTCCTGTATTACAAAGATTCAACACATGAGCCTTAACTATTTGTAAAACACATTCGCAAATATAAACATCATGCTATGAAAAGTAAAAGCAAGTGAGGTTAAGCTATCAACACATGATGAGGTTAAGCTATCAACACATGATGAGGCTCAAGCTATTAGACATAACCCCACTTAATAGTATTGCAACCTGTACTAGTAATCCGGTCTTCCAACAAAACACCAAGACCAGTAAAAGACTAGGAACAAATCTTTAGCCCTACCTAGTTACACCTTTGCCTTGGGTCATCGTCTTGATATACATCAACTCATGATTCATCCTTCACTTAAACTCTATCAACACATGATGGGTCTTCTCTTGACTTGATGACCAACTCATGATCATCTTTCCTTGTACATGCATCAACTCATGATGTATCCTCTTCTTGATGACCTTCAACTCATGAAGCCAGTTTTCATCTCGCATCTTGACTTGATGATCTTTAACACATGAAGTTATCATAAGCCATTCTCATTTGTAGGACCTAACCTATTCATATAACTCATAGAAAATGTTATCCCACAAATCAATTGTCGTCAATTACCAAAACTTTATTATTAACTCATAATGGAGGTACTAGATTCCACAATATTTTCTTTTTTGCTAATTCATGACAACCTACAATAAGCTTTTAAAGCAAAGCTTACACATTCGGTTGTCATTGATCATTCAACCATTAACATATAATGGAGAGACTAGATGACAATCCGATTATGAATATATATTAACTACACAAGCTATATATACTCAAGAGATATATTTTAAAGTAAAGATCCTTTATATTTGACAGAAGGAATATGGATCAATACTTATGAAATATCAAAACATAGAGTGAACCCCATATATGTGTGCATACAAGAATGTATAATGCAAGCGTATACATATATTCAAGTTTAACTATTTATGGAGTTCAATATATATTTTGTATCCAAGGAATACATTGAGATATAAGAATATGGGTGTCAAAAGCATACCTTTATGATTTCACCTTTTCATCCAAATGAGATTAAGTAATATCATAGTTGATAAACAAATTAATCTCACGAATTTATTTATCATTATCACCAAAACCAATTAATAGAGCTTTAACTTACAATCTCCTCCTTTTTGGTGATGAATGATAAATCTATTAATAATAATAGCATTTAGATAAAAATAAACATTTGATGGGAAATTAAACTAAGAATAAAGAATAAGCATAAATTTTTTCCCTTTTTGGCAATTTGAACAATGATATTCTCCCCAATTTTGCTATTTCCCCCCTTTTGGGCTATGCTCCCCGTTTTTTCCCTTTTTGCATTTTATTTAACAATTGCTATTCCCCTCCTTTTGGCATTTTATCAATGCTATTATAGATAATTCTCCTGTTTTAGCATTGATTACCAAAAAACAAGCAAAAGGGTTAAGCTCAAAATGGAGTCTTGAAGCTTACTTGACAATTAATCTTACATGGTCATGAAGAAAATGAAATAAACATATATGACATTAAAAGAATTTTACTCTTGATAGCTCCTTGAAGGCTTTGATGTTCCATTTGAAGTTGCAGATTTTCAGGCTTTGATATTTCAACTGAGCTTCAAAAATCTAGCTGAAAAATTGACTTAAAATGACTAATAATTCTGAGAAATTTGTTAGTATAGATCAACAACAGGGGATCAAAAGTCAGTATTGTGCTTTCCTCATATTACAAGCACACTTAAAGATACATAAATCACAAATTTGCTAAAAAACTTGCAAACTCTGAAATTTTCAGAAAGAAACCAATAAGCAAAAGAGAATGAAATATATTCATTCACAAGATCGATGAAATATTTTTGGGCAAATAAACAAAATATTTTTTACAATATTTATACTTTATTCCTTTTATTTAAGTAGGCCCAAAATACTAGATATGTTTTTTGCAAAGAAAAAATGCCCCTTACAATAAGATTCGTCTTGGCATTTCGTTTTTTCATTTGACACACAAAGGATTCTCATCTTCTTGTTTTTCTCTTTTTAAATATCTTCCCTTTTGTTTAATCTTTATTTCCTTATGTCATCTAGCACCAAGAATGAAGGTTACCACTTGTAAACCTTTTGTCCATAATAGGTACCACTTATAAGCTTTTTGTTCATGCTAGGTGCTTTTTAATCTTTTATGGTTCTTTTGTCCGTAATAGGTACCACTTATAAGCTTTTCCTTATAGTTCTTTTATGGTATTACTTGAAATATCACTTGAGAAAAGAGAATGGTACCACTTGAAAAGATACCATTTAGGAGATATATACCACTTGTAACAATGGACACCTCTTAAAAAGAGAAAAGATGATATTACTTGTAAAGACAAGGTTAAAACTTATGCCGAGGTCAAGACGGTCAAAAGTTTACCACTCTTACAGAGGATGTCATTTTACGATAAAAGTATCACAAAAGGATGAAAATGACATTTGGAGTTAAGATATTACTTGAGAGTAGCTAGTAAGGATAACAAAGGATCAACTTTACTTAGAGGAGCAAAAACAATGACTGAGGGAAAATGATACCAACAAATTTTGAATCAAATCAATATTTTTTAGAAAAATTAGTAGTACTGCTGTACAAACTGCGGTCATACCGTTTATCAGTAATATCGCCTGAATAACTATGGTAGTACCGAATTTCTGCTGAAAGCATGCAAAGGATTGGAAGTTTGAGGAGAGCATAAATATAATGTTGTAACTTGCTTCAAATTTTTCACAAGAAAACATAAACTACTTTGGAGCATTTCCATCTATATGACAAGATTAAATTTCTTTTGAATATAGATTTTAACAAATTAAACTTTTATTTTTTTAAAACAAACTCATTTTGAATAAAATCTTCAAGGTTACAGGAATGAGCATTTGAGCGTATATTAAACATTTCAATTTCATGTATGAGTTGTAAATATCCTTGTGAGCTAATATAAGTCAATAATTTTGGCTCAAATGGCAAAGCTCACTTAAGTGCTATATTGTGACCACTTAGGTCAACCCAAGATTTTGAATGAGTTTCAAATCCAAATAACTTTTGATTGGTTGACTTTTTAGAAATTTTTTTAATACCAATAATATCTGAAATGACCAACTCTAGGTTTTGGGTATTGAACTACTTTCCAAATTCCTTTTAGAATTGATTTTGACCATTTTTTGAGTTTATTGTTAAAATAAGATATTATATTAATAGTTTTTTGTTAGAAAATCAATTTTACTTGAAATAAATTTTTTCTAAAGCCAACACTTTTTGAAATCTTTGAAATGCATTTGTATACATTTTTTAGCCTGTTTTTCAAAGATATACTAATTGTTTCAAAATTTTGATTTTTGGCTAAATGGCTCAATTTTAAAAAAAAACACAGCATTTAATTAATTTGGGCACACTTAGAATTGTGATGTACATGATTACGATTTAGCGCTCTCTTAATATGCCACTTATAACTTGCTCATGATTATAATAATGAACTTTTAGAACACGAGTAAGAGTACCCATTTTAAAATATTTCCATGTAATACAACATACACAATGCTAGGGGTTAAATACTTGAATGTAAGTACTTGTTATCGAGATGACATTGTTTTATGATGTGGCAAGATCATCCCAAACTTAACTTTATTTTTGTACATGGTGGAGTTCACCTTTTCATGAATAAGCTAAGTCTTTAATGTCTCTCCAATTATCTATTAAGCATTTACGCGCATTTTGGTACCCACAACTTGGTTGGGTTTATGAATGTTAGTCATAATAGATTTAGGCACTGAAATAGCCTTAACAATAGTTTTAAGTGAACTAACATTCCTAACAAACACATTGGCATTTCTATCATTTCTAAGCAAATAGTGTTCATTAAAAAGAGATGATTTAGGAATGATATCTTTAGGGCAATCTTTACCAAAGTGTCCATTTTCTCGGTAATTATAGGAAGTTTGGCAGTTGCTACCTCTTCTTGTTTTCTTGTCTTGCTTAGTGCCAGTTTGCCTCTTTATTGATGACTTGTGCTTGTTATCCACCTTATTGAGGCACACCAAGGTAAAATGACCCTTCTTGTTGCAACTAAGACACTTAATATTCTTCGTGTGTCTTGCATTGCCTTGCCTTGCTATTCTCTTTCTTGAAGGTAAAGGCAATAAATCTCTTGTTATTTGACTTTCTTTGATTGCTCAAGAGCTTGTCAGAGAGGCATTCCCTTTATAGCAATTCTCTAAGTAATTTTTCAAACTTGTGACTTAAGCTCATTATTTCCTCTACAATGTTAGTATCGCAATGCATAGAGGAAGTAGAAGCATATAATTTAGAGTAACAATCTATATCAATTAAATCCTCACAAGTGGTGATATGCTGAAATTAGATGAAATGCAAGAATTTGAAGCTACGCATCACATATCATCTAATAAAATCACGTATAAATGCCTATATTCGCCTTAGACTTAGAATATTCCTTGAAAAGAAGATATTTATATTTTTAGTATATCATAATTATTTTAAAGATAGATGTATTCTTTCTTTAAAATTTTAAACTTAGCTGATTTTTTAAAAAACATTAAATTCTTCACACATATTTATCGACCCATCGTCCGATCTCTCCAAGCCCTAAATTATTCTATCCTATCGACCCAACTAATAAGTACACTTCTCTTTGCGCAAAAACGAAGAAAAGAGTAGCACGCAATTCCATTTCGAAGTAGGGGAGCGGGAGCGGGAGAGGGAGAGCCGGAAGCGAGACGGGCGCCTCCGCCGCATTCCAGTTCCAATCACAACCCATCATGGAGCCGATCACCACTGCGGCGGCCGCCTCTCCGCCTCCTCCGACCACGGTCCGCCGGAACCCTCCCCGCCGCGCTAGGCCTCCCCCAACCCCACTCCCATCCACTAAACCCAAACCCTCCCTCTCCCGCTTGCTCGACGAAGCTGCCTCCACAACCAGCATTTCCCCTCCCCCTGCTCCCGATGGCCCCGCCAACACCACCGCGCCCTCCTCCTCCTCCTCACAGTCGCAGGAGGAGCGCCTCAAGGTCTACCTCCGCATCCGCCCCCTCCCGCAGCGAGACCGCTGCAAGGTCAGCCGCCCCAAGACCAAGGACCCCTGGAAGCCCAAGCAGCTCGGAGGCGGGGTCTGCCTTGTAGCCACCGGCGCCAACTCCGTCGCTCTCACAGTCCCGCAGTCCAAGCTCGTCGACCCCAAGCGCGGCCGCGCCGAGGTGTTCGACGGCTTCTCCGCCGTCTTCTCACCCGACTCCTCGCAGGTAATTACTGTTAGGGGCTGTTTCTACTTGCTTCTAAAATTTATTTTTCTACGGTAAATGGCTTTTATAGAGTACCTAGCTTTCAAATAGAGTGTCTTTTTAAGACATGGTCTACTGGTTCATATTGGTCGATTGTAGTATTCACTGTATGACTTCATTTATTGCGGTTAAAATTGAACATGAGTGTCTCTCTATAAGCTGCTACTATTTATCAATCAAAGCCAAAAGCCATCAGGAAAAGGTAATACGAACGGCCCCTTAGTCTCTATCGCCCCCATGATCCCCAGTTAGAACAAGCTATCAAGCGGCACAAACTTGTTGTACCCCAACGAAAAGAAACAATAAACCCAAAAAACCTTTAAAAATCACCTGGAGACTAGAAATTAGTTGATGTTCTATTTACTTGAAAGAGTGGTCAATTTTACCATTTTCGGTCTATTTTGACCAGCATTTGCATGTATGCATTTCGATGTCCAGCTTGCCTAAGATATCATCTGTCATTCATCTCAGCATTGTGTTTGATCTGTCATTCATCTCAGCATTGTGTTTGTGATAGAACACCATTTATTCTAGGAAACAGGTCATTATTTATTGGGTCATGCTTGCTCGTTATGTACCTGTGCATTTGCTGACATGCTGTGTCTTTCTTCCTTGCAGCATGATATCTTTACTCAAGTGATGAATCCACTGGTGGACGAGTTTTTGGGTGGAAAGAGTGGCCTTCTGGTCGCAATGGGTCCGACAGGGTCTGGAAAGACGCATACCGTATTTGGTTCTCCAAGGAATCCTGGTATAGTACCACTCACGCTACAGCAAATCTTCAACGCAAGAGATGAAAGCAAGGGTGGCAGTCAATCAACAAGGTGCACAACGTTTTGGCCTTTTTACCACCATACTAGTACACTCCGTTCATGTATAAGCTGCATACACTAACACAGGGTCTGGGCTTAGATTGAGGCCAAATGTTACATCTTGAGTATACGTAGAACGAATTCTTTAAAAAAAATTATTTAAACATGTGAATATCTAAATTCTGAAACTAGAAAAGGTTTACAGTTCTGGATTTACAGCATGAATTTCCTATTTCAAATTCTTGTTGGTTATGCATGTAAACCATCATGGGTTTCTATATAATACGGGGCCCTTGTTTATCATTGCTGAAATATTTAATGTGACATGGAAATGCAACTCCCTAGTTAGATTTGCTAGCTATGGGTGGAAGCTTTCAAATCGCAGCTGCTATATCTTGATGAGTTCCATATCCTAATTACAGATCATTTTGCCTGTCAATGTTCGAGATACTTTCTGAAGGAAAAGGAGAACGAATTCTCGACCTAATGTCTGATGCAGCAGATCTTGTTCTCCAGCAGTCAACAATTAAAGGTCTTAAAGAGGTATCTTGGAAATGATCACCTTGAATACACCTGATAAAAACACATATCCTTTGAAAGTCTGATGCCAGTTCAAATGGCATGATTAGCATGAAATAAGTTGTTAACTGTCATTTGTTTCGCAGGTGACCATTTCAAATTTCACGGATGCTGAGAGCTTAGTTTCACGTGGTATGCTGAAGCGTAGCACAGCTGCAACAAATGCTAACAGCAAGTCCAGGCATGTTTTCCATATAAAAATGTTCACTTGATCTTTAATAACAATAAACACTTTACTCTGAATAATAGGCATTGCATTACTTTTTTTTATTATCTTTCTTGCCCAGGTTTCTTTGCTTTCTGTTTTGAGTTTTTGTTCTAACCTTTTAATTGTGGTTATACATGATTATGTTAAAAATTAACTTCATTTTGTATTGCAGCCGATCACAGTGCATTATCACTATACGTGCTGTTCATAAAAGCATTGATGCAGAAAGTGAGCACTCAATTAGTAGCGCTGTTCTGACCATAGCAGACCTTGCCGGGGCAGAGCGGGAAAGAAGAACTGGAAATCAAGTCTGTTTCTTGATCGATGTTACTTGTAATTTATAAGAATGAATGTCATAACATCTTTTCTTGTATTGGATGTTATCTTTTATGTACATTACTTTTACTCTTTCATTTGCAGGGTTCAAGGCTGTTAGAGAGTAGCTTCATCAACAATACATCTATGGTTTTTGGTCTCTGTTTGAGGGTACTGCCAAATGCCTTTTTAGCTCTTTTTTCACAGCAGAGGTTGCTTGGAAAATACCTGCTTGCTAATGCTTGCTTCTTCTTCTTCTTCTTCTTCTTCTTCTTCTTTGAATCAGTGGAGCATGCCTGCTTTCTAATGCTTGCTTTCTTTTTCAAATTTGGTAACTGCAGTCTTTGCTAGAACATCAGAAAAATCAGAAGAAACCCTTGGAAAAGCATTTCAAGAACTCAATGGTATATCTGCTGACAACATATTCTTTTGAAATAAGCAAAGCATGAATTTTGAATCTTGCCTTTTTGGTCCTTTTTTCTGGGCAACTCCAAACAATACGCAGCATTTGTTTCTTTTGTCCCGTCTAAATTGAAATTTCTTTTTTCATCCCTTCTAAATCTTCTGTTATTTTGAAAGTTGACAAGGTACTTGAGAGACTACCTGGAAGGAAGGAAGAAGATGACTTTGGTACGCTATTCTGACCTGAAATGATCAGTTATTCTTATAAACAGCTCCTAAAATGATGTGCTTTACATTATTTTTTCAAGAACACGCAAAAGATTTGTGTCTTTTCATTAAGAAAGAAAAGTTAGAATTACAACAATGGGTCGGCTAACACAACGGGCTAGATCAAACGACCTTGAAAAGACCCAAGCGAACTACTTGATTAAAAATTTAAAACCTGGCGACCTAATCAAAGCTACCTAGATTACTCCTAGACGAGCACCTCCAGACTAGTTGCTCCGGCCATCCGCCATTCGCCAAACTCCTATTGAATCATTTGAACTATGTGATCAATAGACACCTACTCATTGTTGAAGACCTGTTGAAACAGTGTAAACTGGAAGAATAGAGATCGAAGGACACAGCACACAACAAGAAACACCGGTGTGATCTCTGTATATAGATGGTGCCGGACTGTCTACAATAGGTCCGGGACAGCCGGTTTACATGGAAAGTATACAACAAGAAGGCCTGATTACATGGCCGTATAAACAAGTATACAACTGAAAGATATCTGCTAAATATAGCAAGTAACAAGTGCTGCTAATGTATAGGATTGCATACTTTAACATCCCCCCATAGTTGAATTGTGATGTTTCGCGAACACAGGGACTGGCCTGAAAATCCAGGAAGAGTTGTGTCGGAAGACCTTTTGTCATCACGTTGGTGAATTGGAGTGAGGACGGCACATGAAGGACTTGGGCTTGGCCGAGGGAGACCTTCTCACGAAGGAAGTGTATGTCAATCTCAATATGCTTCGTGCCACAGTGTTGCACAGGGTTGGAAGACATGTAGATAGCATTGACATTATCACAGAATACCAAAGTGGTAGATTGGAGAGGCTGATGTAACTCAAGGAGAAGCTGTCAAAACCAATAGCACTCGGCCACGGCGTGAGCAACGGCACGATACTCGGCCTTTGCACTAGATGTAGACACTGTGGTCTGCCGCTTGGAGCACCAAAAGACTAGGCTGTCGCCCAAGTAAACATAGTATCCGGACGTGGAGCGGCGGGAGTTGGGACAACCAGCCCAATCGGTGACGAAGGGCAAATGTGCAACTCGAGGGCCATAGTTCCCTTGACATTGTGGAGAATCCGCTTGACAAGAGCAAGGTGCCGTGCACGTGGTGCGCGCATGTAGAGGCATGCCTGCTGGACTACATAAGGTCGGGGCGCGTTGGAGTGAGGTACTGTAACGCGCTGACGTTGCTTCTATACTCAGTGGAGTCAGGAACCAGTGGACCATTAGTGGAAGAAAGCTTGGCACACGCGTCGACTGGTGTGGCTGTAGGATGGCACTCGGTCATGTTAGTGCACTAGAGCAAGTCGGCAGCATATTGACGTTGGGAGAGAAAGCCCACTAGAGGAGCGGGTGATTGAGATCCCAAGAAAGAAGTGAAGGGTGCCAACATTCGCCATCGCAAACTCCGAGTGGAGACAATGAGTGATGTGCTGAAGGAGCGAGGAGGAGGAAGCAGTGAGGATGAGGTCGTCTACGTACAGGAGTAAGTAGGCAAGATCATTGCCGCGGGAGAAGACGAAAACGGAGGTGCCTAAGGCTGAAGGGACAAACCCAAGTATGCATGTTGTTAGATATGTGTATAGTCTAGGGGTCTCTTTGTATATTATACATGGATATATATTGTTCTGTTGGGCCCTTTGGAAACATGAAGTCTCATTGCAACATAGTATCAGAGCCCAGGTTGGGCTAGGGCTTTGGCCGCCGCTGTCGTCGGCAGCCGTCGCCCCCGCCACCTCTTCCCTCCTCTTCTCCTTCCGTTCGCGGGCTCCTCTCCCCACGCGCACGCTCGTCCGTCGCCGCCTCTCCTAGGCGGCCTCAGGTCTAGCTGCCGCTGCCTCAGATTTGGCCGCCGTCGCCGGTGTTCGCCCCTGCCTACGCGTCCACCGTCCATCCGGCGCGCTGCCGCTTGTGCGCGGCCCGTCTCGACGCACGCGCGTCAGTCCGTCGCCGCCTCTCTCAGCTAGCCTTGGATCCAGCTGTCGTCACCTCAGATCCGGCCGCTGCCGCCGGTGTATGCCCCCCGCTTGCGCGTCCGCCGTCCGCCTGGCGCGCCGCCACCCGTGCGCGGTCCATCTCCACGCGGGCTGGGTGAAACGTTGGTACCACGCACGCGGAGCTTGTTTAAGTCCATATAAAGATTTGTGAAGATGACTGACGTGGTCTGGATGGGATGGGTGAACAAAGCCAGAGGGTTGATGGTAGAACACAATTTAATCAAGCGTGCCATGGAGAAAGGCATTTTTGACGTCTAACTGTTGAATCGGCCAAGACTGAGAGATGGCTATGCTGAGGACAACATGTATAGCGGTAGGCTTAACCACATGATTGAATGTCTCATCGAAATCAATGCTTGATTGTTGGGAATAGCCACAGAGAACTCAACGGGTTTTGTGACGAGCGAGGGAGCCGTCAGAATGAAACCTATGTTTGAATATCCACTTGTCGGTGACGACATTAGCACCAGGAGGCCGGGGAACAAGAGTCCAAGTGTTATTAGCACGGAGTGTGTCAAACTCGGTGAACATGGCCTGGTGCCACAGCGGATTGGAGAGAGCTTGTTTATAGGTGGTGGGTATAGGGGAAATGGCAACGACTGTAGCTGACAAGTTGAGTCGATTGAGTGGGCTAACTATATCGGCTTTTGCACGGGTGACCATCTGGTGAGGACCTAGTGCCGGCTGAGGGACATGTCTGGAATGGACTGCAACGGGTAAAGACAGTGAAGTCTAGCTAGAAGGAGATGGTGGCATGGCTATTGAGGAAGTTGCGGCTGCCGAGGGTGAAGGGGAAGCGATTGGAAATGGAGTCTGCGGATGGTGGTGGCTTCCAGGGTGCGCCTACGGATGGTGGTGGCTTGCTGTGATTACGGTTGGATTTGTGCTGACAAAATCAAGCAAGAAATCAAGGGAGGAAGGTGTAGGTGGAGCTGCTGTTTTGGGGAAGGGAAAAACTGATTCATCAAAAACAACAGGACGAGAGATGATGACGCGATGAGAGGCAAAGTCAAGACAACGGTATCACTTGTGAGCACCAGGGTAGCCGATGAATACACATGCCGTAGAACGAGGAGAGAGCTTGTGTTTGGTAGTAGCAGTAATATTTGGGTAACAAAGTCAGCCAAACACTCGAAGATGGCCGTAATAGGAGGCAAACGGTGGAGGCGTTCAAAGGGAGTGAGATTCGTTGGCGGTAGGTGGTGATGTACTGATGTCAAGATCACCTTGCAGAAGGTTGGAGAATTCGGCGTCGAGAAGTAGAACACGCTCAGCCATGTTGTCGCAGAAGAGGGAGGCCATACTTGTCCACAGCTGGTGTGCTGTCTGTGTTGGCTCCATAACGATGTCAAGAATCTCCTTGGAAATAGAGCTGAAGAGCCAATTGAGGATGGCAAAGTCCTCTTGGACCCATGTGCGGTCGACGGGTTTCGCCGGAGAGCCGTCGACGTGGTGTTGAAGACCGAATTTGCCGATCATGGTGAGGAAGAATGTCCACCATTTGGTATAGTTCGATGCTCTAAGATCAAGGGTCACTAGGACGTGAGTCTTGATGCTTGTGACAGATTGCTGGTGTGGACAGCACAGGGACAGGAGAGGTCGTCACCTGGCTGTCGCTGGTGCGGACGGCACTGCTAGAGGAGCCATCGGCAGGTGAGCCGCTACTGGGAGGCCCACCCATGGTTGTGTGGAATTTAGTGAAGGCAGAAAGAAGAAGTGGTTAGCAGGTTAGGATTGAGTGTAGTATCTGATACCATGAAAGAATGTAAACTGGAAGAGTAGAGATCGGAGGACACAGCACACAACAAGAAACGCCGGTGTGATCTCTGTATATAGGTGGTGCCGGACTGTCTACAGTAGATCTGGGACAGCCGGTTTACATGAAAAGTATACAACAGGAAAGCCTGATTACATGGCCGTATAAACGACAAGTATACAACGGAAAGATATCTGCTAAATACAACAAGTAACAGGTGCTGCTAATGTACAGGATTGCGTACTTTAATACTTGTGCTTTACATTATAGTTCATGCATTTTTTGAGTTATGTTTGAATGTGCTTTATACTCTACTATCTTTAATGGAAGTGTTAAAATTTATAGTTTAAAAGTTAGCTGAACAAGGGGAACCCAAAAGTATAAGTTTTCATGTGAACACTTTGGTGTGATTATTCATGATGGCTGCATTGATAATGGCATTGGGGATCATTTCGGAATAAGGCAATTCACATGGAACCAAAGCTTTTCTTTGTATTATTTATAACGTCCCAAAGTTTGACCATACTCTTTAGTAGGCTTGATGCCGTGAGTGTCACAAGAGCAAGACCCATTACGAAGAATAAGTGCACTGGACTCTGAGATTGACAGATTGTTGAACTCTGGCACATGTAGTATTATTCTATTGGCTACTGTAAATGATGCCTGGATAAGTTTACTTTTTTGTACTGAGGGCAGAGTGGCACACGTGATTTGCAATGTGATATATTTTTTACGCTGGAAGAGTGCATGACATTGGCACTATTACTTCGTGGTCTACACAGTACATATTGAACAGTGTACTTTTTTTCCTAGTTATTATTTCTTTTATCTATTGAACAGTGTACTTTTTTTTCTTCTAATTATTATTTCTTTTATCTGTCAGATTTTGAACGTGAAACCAGGAGATGATGATTATTTGGATACATCATTTTTGCTCAGACAAGCATCTCCTTACATGAAAATAAAGTACTCTCCTTACTATTTCACTGACAGACTTGTCTTCTTTTCCTTCTCCCCGCCTTTTTCTGTTCATGGGAAGAAAGGGAAGTAAATAAGAAGAGAACAAATGTTAGGTTGCATCTTATCTCAAAATTAGAGCTCTAGTCTGGTCTGGTTTATACAGTTGAGTCCAGTTCTAACATTTTTTTATGTATTCTATTAGGATTAGGTAAAAAAATGTAGGACCAGAAGTACTCTGTTTATACCTTTGTAATCGTTTTTTTAAAGAGAACAGTATGGGAGAGCCGTTCTGAAACCTTTATAATCGCTGCTATTTGTCTATTTGATATGTCAGTATAACAAAAGATAATTGTTATTTTTGGGAATTAGAGAAAGGGAGGGAAAAAACACTGAATCACAGAAATTTGATTTAGGGAATTAGTAACCAATGACCTATGATGCACGGACACGGATACGTCGACACGACACGACACCGACACGGGAATTCGCCGTTTTCCCAAAAACACTGATACGGCGACACGGCTATATATATATTTAAATAATAAATAAATTATATATATGTATTATTTTCTATGTTTCCACATGTTTATTAAATTGAAATAATGTAAATTGTAAACTTGTAATTTGTAAAGTGTGATTTCCTCTCTAGCACTAGAATTAGCGTCCTCCATTTTTCTAGAATGATGAAATAAGCAATCAAGCACAAGTTTACTAAATGCCTAAATATATATTGCTGGCTTACTGCAGTCTGCATCTCAACCCTAAATGCTAAAACAGAGAAGCAGGGAGATGATATCTCGGTGGAGTGGGGACGCCGGAGGCGCGCGGGAGAAAGTCGGCGGCGCACGAGAGAAAGCCGATGGGCGGTGGCGAGGTGCGGGAGCCGATGGGAGCAGGCGCTGGCAAGGTGCGGGAGCGGGCGAGAGCAGGCGGCGGTGAGGTATAGGAGCGGGCGGCGGCGAGGTGCGGGAGTCGGCGAGAGCGGGGCGGCGGCGAGATGCGGGAGCCAGTGGGAGCGGGCGGCAGCGTGAGCAACTGATGCGGAGAAGCAAAGAAGCGTAAGCGTGCGAGCGCGATGGGAATGAGGCGCTCGGTATCCGGGGCGGGAGCCGGGAGGTTAGGGTTAGGGCAACGCCCGTGCGTGCGTTATGAGCCGGCAGTGTCCTGGGCCATTCCTAGGCTGGCTGTGTCCAGGCCGTGTCCGACTCGTATATTTAGTGTGTCCGACACGTGTCGAGAATTTTAATAATTAAAATTAATTCTGAAATCGGCCGATACGTCGCCGACACGTGTCCAAGACGTGTCTGTGTCGTATCCGTGTCCGACACGTGTCGGACACGGATACGACGGTTTTGAGGCGTGTCCGTGCTACATAGCCAATGACACATGGGTTATAGACTTGACCTGTCAAAGAATTGCTACGTATGTCATGGGTGCATGGCAAATATAGGAGGGAATGTAAGCGAAATTGCATGGTAATGTAAGAGTTGCCTCCTGTTACTGCTTTAGCAGTTTAGCTAATACATAACAAATTATGTAAGCTTCTTTTGGTATTTCGTATATTGTTTTCCTCCAACATTAGGGTGGGCCTTGCTGTTTGGAAGGGTGATACTTGATGGTTCAGTATTATTTTACGCAAAGCAAGGCTGCTGATCTGATAAGATCATAGGAAGTAGCCCCAAATTAAAGGAAATGCGACAAGGAAAGTAGTAATAGTATAACTTAGTCCAGTTCTGATGCTTTTCAAGAATGTGTTTGTCTTAAAGACAAAATTCAAAGTACTTCATTTAGGCTAGTTCTTTTTTTTGAAGTGTTGCAATGTGATATACATAACCAGAAAGTCTTATCACACATGCATATTTATACCCTTTATCATTCATTTTGTTTCCTATGATCTTTTCAGGTACAACAGCCTTGAGGATTCTTCCGACTTGGTTTCCCAAAAGAGGAGCAATGCTTCCCTTATTTGCCAAGAGAACAAGAAAAAGAGGAAAGTTCATAAGCATGAAGTTCTTGCGGTACGAATCGCTGTTTAGCCTTCCAATGTTTTTTAGCCCGTTTAATTTTCGTACTGTGCATAGCTTCCAATATTTACTGCCATCTCGAGATGCTTGGTTGTGGTGCATGTTGATGTCACAGTTTCATTTCAGATAAATCTTACATGTCTTGGACTATCTCCTCCATCAACTGAATGGATATATCTTCCTGTTTTCAGTCATATTTTTGGTTGACTAATAAATTCTCCCATGTGATTCAAAAGACCTGCTCTTGTTTTAAAAGCATGGATTCATATATCTCTTGAATGATCAATGTGCCAGTTTTTAGTGTTTACTTATGAAACCTATACCTAATAAGTAAAGGATCACATATTCTCTGTAATGGCTTCAAATCACACATATTTCATCATGTTGTAATTCACAACCAACATATCTCATACGATGATCCCTAGTATAGGTATTTCATATCTTAGTTGGAATGCACTATCATCTGTGTTATGTTTCCACAGGTTGAAGGAAAGGACACCATTGATAAGGCTGTTGATATTGACGTTTCTGAAAGAGGTTCTCTTTACTAATTAATATTTGATTTGTTTCAATATCATATGCATTTTTTGACAATGTTTTTTTTGTGATATCAGTTCTATCATTGGGTTTTACTTGTCTAAAGTCTTAGTTCTGATCCTGTTGCTTTAATCGTACTTCTTGTTGCAAATCAACTGTTTGTATAATATACGTGAACATATCTTCAATATAATAAAGTGTCTCAAAAAACATTTATCTGATACAGTTTTTGTCATACATATGTACAGATGAGGCACAGCTCAAGTTTCTCAGTTCAGAGTTGAGCAGAGTGTCCAGAAGTGAAGAAATAATGAAGAACTTTGCCAGGGCATTATGGACTGTTTTAAAGCAGTATAAACAAAAGCTTTTGGTAATTTGCAGCCCATGTTGTTTCTTATCGATATTTAATTGGTTGAAAATTCATGTCTTCAATGTGATAAGTTCTCTGGATGGACAATATAGCCAATGTACGAAATAAGATGCACTTCTAATAGAATTTATTATTCTAAATGTATCACTTTTAGATTTTTGGATGTCTTTTGTATGTTTATAGTAGTTAAGGAAACCAGTAATTTCTTCCTACATAATTTCTTTTTGTACTGTCTTAATCCATGTGTTTGCTTATAGGAGTCTGAGAATGGTGCTGAAAGCATGAGAGAATTGCTTAGAGATAAAGACATCCAAATTATGGAGCTGAAAAAGGAGTTGAAGGTCTTAAATTCTTGTTGTTCGTGCGAGAAGTATCCAATTGCTGAAGATACCTCTGTTGAGCAAAATGATGCTGTACCTTCTGGTCAAGCGGCTCAAAGCTTGGTTTCTCTATCAAATCAAACTGACCTTGGATCAATTGACGCTGCACTAGATAAGTTCCATGTAAGTTAAGGAAACTTCAAATTATAAAACCTTATTTTTGCTGTTCTATTTTCATTTAGTGCCTTGTATCTGCATGATTGTTGATTCAGAACCTGAAGGTATATCTTATGCAGCTTCAGTGGGTATATTTCTGCTATTTCCTTAAGAAATGGTTGAATAAGCATGTTTTTAATTTAGAGCTCTGTTAGCAACTAAACATTGTTTATATCTGTCTTTTATTCTTGTATTCTGGGTATGCTGATAAGCTTGATGCCAACAAAGTTTATAAGAAGGGTATCTACAAATTAATTAAAAAGGATACATGAAGATAGCTTGATCAGATTGAGACTGCTAAGGAATAGAGAATACAGAAGGGGCTAGCTTGCTGAATGCTGTATTTTTGAGATTTTAGTTGAAGTGGTCTGTTATGCCTTTTATCTCCTTAGATTCTTCTTGCGGGAAAAGCAGGGCGATACCTGGCACATGCTCAAAAGTCATATAAAAGCCCATGCTGATGGCTGCAGTTATGGAAGCTTATCCCTAAACCGTTGTATATGCCATAATATGCAGTTAGTTGCAGACTGCATTTTTAACTTTTAAGCAATATCATTGACAAAAGCAGATACAGATGAGGTTGGAACTTCCTTGGTGATATGTTTTTGTTTGTTTTACGGTCGAGCTCTCAGCAAAATTCTTTTTTTCCTGCAGTTAGTAGTAGAAGAGGTCAAAGAAGATTTCACATGTTATGGTCCTGAAAGGTCTTCAGCTAATTGTGACATGAAAGGTTATATGTTCACAATAAACATGTCTAGAGCAATATCATCAAATGGTTGTTTTGGTCCTGAATCCATTCTTTTTTACAATAGGGGAGTCTGACGATTGTGATACTTTTGTTATTAATTTGATAGACGAACAAGAATTGAGCTCCAGATATTTGAAGGTTTGATACCTATCTTTTGAACTTCGGCATCCTCATGGGTGAAGTGTTCACATAGTTCGTTTATTGTGATGCGACCTGATGTTGCGTAACATTGCTGCATCTTGTACTGATATACAACACCATCCTATTTTTTTAGCCCGAGAAATCAATTAGTCCTGATTCTTTTGGCCTCAAGTACGATGTGAAAAAAGGAAATACTGAGGTGAATATTTTGCTCTCTGTCTCTGTCTCTCTCCTGTATTTATAGTCTTTTTAC
The DNA here is from genome assembly GCA_017311315.1 of Dendrocalamus latiflorus. Taxonomy (NCBI): domain Eukaryota; kingdom Viridiplantae; phylum Streptophyta; class Magnoliopsida; order Poales; family Poaceae; genus Dendrocalamus; species Dendrocalamus latiflorus. The sequence continues at coordinate 124,713 of CM029640.1, read as the reverse complement.
CTTGCATCTAAAAGTAGCACTTGTGCCAAGAATTTTCAGGGATGTTCGCTAGACCAAATAAACAAAGGAAGTAAATATAATCTTGGAAATATTTTCAGGTATAAATAATGTTTTACTTTTCTCTTCTTTTAGATAGCGTTACAAGTGGCTGATAAAGAATTAGATAGATCTGAAAGTTGCTCTGAACAAACATCTGCGCAAGGCGGTGGTGTAACACAGGCATCTAGTCATTTGGATCATCCATCTGACCAAAGCTTTCCAGGTTGCCTATATTTCTCTGTTTTTCTTCTTGCTGAATAATTTAACATGGTAAAACCAGCAGAAAGTTAGGAATCATATTTATAATGCTGTGGAAATTGGATTTTCACTTAAAAGCTATGATATTTCTTTATAAACAAAGTCCTTTTTTGCGTGACTGTTCTTAAATTTTACTGGGCAGACAAGCAACTGAAATACAAGTATCATTTCTGCAGAAAATCATGTACTTGCATGTATAAAGAGTGAAAAGGCCACCCTGTCCCCACAGTTTACTGGTTGTAGCAAGAATGCTCTTATAGAGCAAAGTGATGAAGAAACGGAAGAGTTAAGCAATATAACAGGGGAGGATATTCAACATGATGTTGATATAAGAGGTTAAATTTTCTATTTCTAATGCATTTATTTTTGCTAATTATGCATTTTTCTTACATTGTTATTGGATCTTTGAACAGAAGTGAAGCATCATGATTCTCCAAGTTCCTCTCAGCAAGTGAACTCTGACACAGAAGACATTAGCTCCACTCAGCCTTCCTTAGAATTGCAAGGGATGGTATGGAATCATTTAATAATTCCATTTTCCTCTATCTTTGTGACTTGAAGGATAGTTTACTGTACATGTTTTTTTTGGGTATTGTTCTCAGTATAATTCTATGGCTGCACCAAGCAATTCGTTCTTAGTATGATTCTATGGCTGCACCAAGCAATTCTCCATTTGTGCTTTGAAGTTTTCCACCTTTGATTTGCTCTTTTAGGGGTTGGCAGCAGGGGAGGTTGGGGAGGGTGGTGATGACTGCTAGTGGGTGCTCAGTGTGGAGAGGGGGTGTTGCTGGCTAGGCTGCGGAAGGGTGCTGTTGGGGGTAGGATAAGGGATTGCTTCGTTTGTTAGAGCTGTGGAAGTTGGGGAGGTGGCGATGGCTGGGGGATGCATATTGTATTTTATCTGTGGTACTGTGCTCCGAAAGGGTTCCGAAACATAACACAGTAATCCCATTTAACATGAAGAGAACTATTCATAGTTCTCTAAGCACTATAAGAGATTTGCTTAGGGAAGCAAGGAAGCTGCTATGCTATTCTTTTGTTCTGTTTTTCTGGATACACCATGATTGCATGTAACTGGTGCTTCTTGTTACGCTAAGTTGTTGTAAATTCTCCATATCTGTTTATGCTAGGAGCAGTTCCTTATTAAACTGTGACAGATTGATTGTACTTCTTTTGTTTAGGGCGCTGTTCAGCAGAATCCTCAAGAACTGCACTCTGAGTCAGAAAGATGTGAGCCCACTGTAGAAAAAACCATTGTAGAATATGGTATGTGTAATATCTCATGCAACAGAAGCTTTGCTCGTGCTTTTGCTTGCTAATTTGGAGTAGGCATGTTGCTTGCATGTGATGGTCCATACCCTTTTAATTTGCAGCCAGCCAGCTACTCATTTCTTTTCTACATTTCTATAGGCTGTGGTCGACCTCCAAACCTGCTGAATGATCATGGAGGCATGTTTTCATGTTTGCTGAATGAAAGACCTTCCCCAACGAAGGCTTCAATGGTAAGATCTTTGTTCTGTCTCTCGCCTTGGGTGATGGTGCTTATTTGATTACTACCTTATTATCAAATATATAGTGCAAAACCTAGATGCAGCTGACAGATTCTACTGGGATTTATAATGTTAGGAAGCAAACAGAACAGACTCTCTATTATACTATATATATTTTCTTTGTGCTGTTGCATTAACTCAACTGATTCATTTGTCTTGCTTATGGTTATGCCTCCAAGGTTCCAACTAAGGACTGTCAGGCAGAGGGAATTATGGATAAAAAGGATATTTCTGCTTCTAAGCCTTGCAATGCAAAGAAAACTACAAGGTGAGTGTACTTACAAATGGGAATGCTGCACATTTTGCATGAATCAATTCGATATTTTTTTATTCTAGTGGGTAATTTGATTTACATGTTTGCTGTGGGGAGTGAAGCTTTGGGATCAGTTTTCTAGTGGGTAATTTGAGAAAACCCCAGGCAAATGGCCACCTGTAACACAAAACCCCACGTCCTCGATTTTCTTGCAACAAACCATATGCACTTAACCATGTAACACATAACCCCATTTTTTCCTCAACCCGTTCTATTCCGTACACCTCAACCGTTCTGGCCCCACCTGTAGGCGTTGACGTGGTGGGAGCAGGGTTCGGATTACCGGCGGTTACCGGCCGGTAACCGCCGGTAACCGTTCTTCCCGGCGGCGAGCGGTATGAAAATACCGGCCGAGATGGAAATTTGAAATTTTTGAATTTGTAGATGGTGGAATGGGTTCCAGGGGGCATTTGTAGCTACTTTGGATGGCTAAGCATATGTTTAGGAACAATACCACAAATTCACTCTTAAAGTTGGTTAGCTTAACATTGTTCCACCTTAATTAAATAGATAGGCAACTCTGAATTACAAGTATGATGCATAGCAATGTAGAATACTAGAATACAAGCACTATAAATCTAGCATGGGTACTTCTAAAGTTCTAATATCATATGATAATGTATACATACATTAGTTATCCAGAATTCCAGATGCAATTCAGACATGGCTAACTTAGTCCAGTGACTGACCAACATCTCTCAACTCCCAACTATGACCATTAGCTGATGACATCTAGCCAATGATGTCAGTTAAGACACCATTTATTTATAATAACTCACTATTGTAAGTCACAAAACATTTATCCAGACGGATAGAGAAACAAATATGAACCCAGTGGTACAAGCTGTTACGAAACATAAAGCATTCAACTTCTACATTTAGTACATCCATTTTTGTTCATCTCTGGCTCAAAACACTTCAACTCAGCAAGAAAGTAGAATATTTCAGTATACAACTAGCAAATTACATCACAGCCATATGTAGCTTGAAACTTTGAATATTTCATGCGTTAAATCTTCGGATGCTCATGTGTTTTGAAATTCATAGTATAGGAGGGCTCAAACACATGTTTTTCTGCTAAATCTTTCAAAAGTATAGGTAGGTTTTATGCAAAGGATCCCACAAGGGTATTTCCATACTCTTGTACAAATTCCACCGGTTTTTCCGGGTTTTTGACCGGTAAAACCGGTAACCGGCCCGGTTACCGGCCGCCTCCCGCCCAGGGATCCAAATACCGGCGGTAACCGGCCGGTTACCGCCGGTAACCGGTCTTACCGCCGCCGACCGGGAGGAAAAAACCGGCGGTTTTTATTTTAATTCAAATTTAAACTTTTGAATGTAAAAATTAGTTTCTCTAATGATATTTACATTGTTTAATACTAATAGAATGTATTAGGAAGATGCATATATTTCCCGTGTTTGATTTCATACTTTTTGCCGTAAATGTATTAGGAATTTTCAAATTTTGAATGTAAATGTTAGTTTCCCGAATGATATTTACATTGTTTAACACTAATATGATGTATTAGGAAGATCCATGCATCTCCCGTGCTTAACTTCATACTTTTTGCCATGAATATGTTAAGAATTTCTAATTTCAAATTTGAAAAACCGGGTTTTAGCGGTTTTTCCGGTTTTTAGCGGTTTTTCTCCGGTTTTTTGGGCGGTTACCGGCCGGTTTTTCCGGTTACCGATTTCAAATTCAAATTTTGGCGCGTGAAATTCGACCGGGTTTTTCCCGGTTACCGGCCGGTTTTTCCGGTTACCGACCGGTACCGGCTGCCTGGCGGGATTTATCCCGGTAACGGTATTTCGAACCTTGCTCCCGCCCCGACAAAAAAAAATGTTTGACGAATTTCTTCCGGTTTTACACCGGGATTTCCGGTTACCGGGCGGTAACCGGCCGGTTACCGGTACCGCCCGGCGACCGGGATTCTCTCCGGAACCGGTTTTTCAAACCTTGGGTGGGAGTGTAGCCCACGTGGATGCCGTCCACCACGTCGGACCCGTTGCTGTGGATGGTGGGGTCAAGCACCTCGCATAGGCCCACATGTCAGGCCACCACGATGGTATAAGGCGTGAAGTAGCCTACTCCCCATTTGCCACAACCGCCTTTTGTCCTGAGCCCACACATCCGGAGAAACCCTAGACGTGGCGGCAGTGCGCAGAGGAAGGTAGCCATGGCGCCGAAGATGAGGGCCGCACACCACCATCGCAGTACACATTAAAGAGTCCATTCTTTGTCCATGATCCTGCAGAATCAAACACAGTCGGCACAACATCACAAACCATATCACAGTGCTGCTACATCAAAGAAAAAATGGATCCGTAATTTACTTCAGTATGGATTTTTCCCACAAAATTAACTAGCTCATCTAATTGATCTTTAGTTAGATAATACCACCTGTAATCTACCCTCCTCACCAAGAAGGCAGCAACCCAGAATTAACTAAACAATCTCAACCAAATCCCCAGTTGCAAGAAACCATAAATTTCCCACATCAGACAACACAGACACTAACATCGAAATTCAGCCAAGGAACAAGTCAACAAAAATTCGATTGTCACACATGCCAATTGAGCCTAGACAACCCAATTTCCCACAACACTAGCCCAGGGTTCAACCCACCAGCCCCCATTTGAGACCACAAGCAAAACTAGAATGAAAAGTGGCTTATTGGCGATTGCTGCAGAATCTTCTACTGAAATGGCAGTTTTTGATGCGCAATTAGCAAAAACGGCAGTTGTCGCGTGGAATTTGCAAAAATAGTGCCTCCATCGCACGGTCACCACGTGGGAGTGACCAATGAGCCGACACGTAAGCGATGCTGCACAGTGACCGTGTGGATTAGCCAAAACCGCACAGCCACCGTGCGGTGGTGCGCTGTAGCGTCCAAAAAAGGAATTTTCTCTAAAAAATCATTTAATTATACTTTTTGTACGAATTTTTAAATATATCAAATGAGCTACAAAAATTATATTTTTTTGTGGAGACTCTTGAAACACTGTACTTGCGTGCGTAATTTTTTCCTAATTCTATTCATTATTAATTTTTCTCGAAAATGCATTGAAGTATACTGTTTGTAGAATTTTTTAATATAGAAAATGAGGCCCAAACATTATGAATTTTTTTGAAGGCTCCTTATACAGTGGAGTTGATTGTGTAATTTTTATAGAATTTTATATGTTCTAAAATAGTTATTTTTACACAGTGGCTCATACTTTAGTTTGTTCGCCACCGTTCTTTGGAAGGTGACTATTTCATAACATATGAAATTTTGGAAAAATTACACAATTAAATCCACCATGTAAGGAGCCTTAAAAAGTTCATAATGTCCTCATTTTCTATATTAAAAAATTTCTACAAACAATATACTAAAAAATTTATAATTTTTGGAGCTCATTTGCTATATTTGAAATTCCTACAAAAAATATTCTTAAATGATTTTTGGAGAAAATTCATTTTTTGGATGCTACAGTGCGCCACCGGACGGTGGCCATGTGATTTTTGACGCTACAGTGCACCACCGCATGGTGGCCGTGCGGTTTTGGCTAATTCGCACGGCCACTGTGCGGTATCGTTTACGTGTCGGCTGTCCGTGTGGTGGAGGCGATATTTTTGCAAATTCCGCGCGACGAGTACCATGTTTGCTAATCGTGCGTCAAAAACTGCCATTTCGGCCAAAAACTCATTGCTGCAGGCGCCTATCCCATCTGCCATCGCCACTGTTGGAGTCACCAATCGCGGTTCTCCTGCCGCCTCTGAACCTCCACCTGCATAGCCTCCCATCTATGTGTGGAATTAGGGTGCCCACCTAGCGGCGTGCGCCCTATGTGCTTGCATCATACACCCGTCGTGTGGGCCATTCCGACGTGGCTGAGTTACTCCATACTAGCGCAGTAGCGCGGCACTGGACTGTTCACCTACCACCTCAGCACATACGGATGGGTTGTGTAACCACTTCTGTGAAAATTTTGCTGTCCGTGTATTTTGTTGATTTTCCATCCGGAAAGAGAAAGGATATATGCTGGTCGTGCAACTAAATGTACCTTTGATTTCCTCTAGCAGGAGATTGCTGCCAGTAGCAGCTATGATGCTGAAAGAATTCGCTGGTCCTGACATGGATGTGGATATGAAAAGGGTATGTCTCTTGGAAATCGCAGCTATAAATTTGGGAGAAAAGTTAGCGGCCAAATGGTACACAATGATGGGCTTGATTTAGCATTTGTTGGTTGGTCTACTCGTTTGTTAAAGTGTTGTTGATTCATGAGAGTGCAACCGGCAGAGCCAGTGGTTTGATGCAAAATTGCGCTGCTTTTTTGGGATTCTGCCCTGCCCTGCCCTGTGTAACTAACTGCGAATGGTTGGTTATTTGCAGGAAGAAAGAATGAAATCGTCGAGCGGGGCAGGCGGGAGATCAGACCAGCTTATTCGACTGCTGAAAGCCCCTCCCGTCCGTCCATAAAGCATAATAGAATAGAATAGAATCGATAGGGCTTTGTGATGATTTTGCAAATATTTGTACAGCCGGTAGCAGGACGAAAGAAAGTTGAAACGTGAAGAGGCAATGAGGCATGACAGTGAATCATCTTGTGGTATCTATTCTATATTTTGTACGGTGGTCTTGTAGGATTATGAATCGGATTTACCAGAGTCTTGTTCGTGCATGTTTTTCTTATTGATCTTTGAAGAAGAGTTGGATGCATGCATGCATGATACTAGTACATACATATCGCGGCTGTGCAGTGCAGGCATATAGCATAGTACAACAGTTGATTCCTTCTTTTTTTTGACCTTTCCGTTTTCGATAAGAGGATGAGCTGAGAGGCGAATGCAATTCGATCAAGAGATGCATGTGCTATGCAAGAGGCGATGCTGGAGTCGCTCCCAGATGTGAAGATCTTGGTTCGAAACCTCCTAAGCTTGTTTGGATTAGAAAAAAGATAGGAAAGCAAGTGAGGAAAGGGGAAGAAAAAAGAAAGCTCAAAGAAGAGAGAGAGAGAGAAGGGAAGCAGAGGCTATGTGGCTTCTCAGGGGTTTTTTCTGGCTGTTTTGAAGCGATATATCAGAGTAATTTTTTAAATGATTTATTGGTCTATTAATATTTAATTTGTATATATAAACGTTTACGATATTTGTATACATAAACGTTCACGATCACAGAAAAAAAAAACAACGTTCACGATATGTAATTCCTCCTCCTCAGTTACTTATGCTCTGGTCTCTTCTTGTTGCGGCCGGACAGGACGGAGAGCGCCACGTCGTCACCGGACTCGTATTCTTGTGTCGCCACCGCATAACCCCGGAAAGAAATAATAATAATAATAATAATAATAATAATAATAATAATTAATAATAATCCCCTGCCCTGCGCTGCGCCCCCGATTGTTTATTAGGTTAAAGTGAATCCCATTCCCACCACCACAAGGCTGGGGAAGGCAGGCAGGAATAGGATTCCCGCAAACACTCGTAGTCGTCTGCTCTCGTCGCCGGCCGATCCATCCACCGCCGACGAGCAATCCAATCCCCAATCCATCGCAGGCAGGCAGATCCATCCATCGATGCCGCTCCCCGCCTAGGCACGGCAGCGAGCCGCTCTCCCCCCGCCCGCCCGCCGCTTGTATGGAAACACGCAGCCGCAAGCGCGCCGCCGTCGCCTCCTCCTCGGCCTCCAAGCGCTCCCGCACCCGCCGCTCCTCCGCCTCCGCGCCCGCTCCAGCGATGGACCCCTCTCCATCCTCCCGCCGCCGCGCGCGCGCCCCCGCCGCCGACAAGGGCAAGGACCCCGACCCCTCCTCCACCTCCAACCCCTCTCCCCCCGTCGCCCCCGACGACGACGACGACGACTCCGGAGCCCCCTTCCCACACTCCTTCACCTCCGCCAGCACCGCCCTCCAGGGCCTTCTCCGCAGGCTCGGCGCCGGCCTCGACGACCTCCTCCCCTCCTCCGCAGCAGCAGCCGCCGCCGCCTCCTCCTCCTCCTCAACCTCCGCCCAGCTCAAGAGGATCCTCGCCGGCCTGCAGACTGACGGGGACGAGTCGCGCCTGCTCCAGTCTCTCATGCAGCTCTGCGAGATGCTGTCCATCGGCACCGAGGAGTCGCTCGCCGCCTTCCCAGTCGACGCCTTTGTGCCCATCCTCGTTGGCCTGCTCGGCCGCGAGGAGGCTGCTGCCGGCGCCAGCCCCGATGTCATGCTGCTCGCTGCCCGCGCCCTCGCAAACCTCGTCGACGTCCTCCCGTCTTCCTGCTCAGCCGTCGTGCACTATGGCGCCATCCCCTGCTTCTGTGCTCGACTGCTCACCATCGAGTACATGGACCTTGCCGAGCAGGTAAGTAAATGCTACTAATATTTTCTTTTCCCCTATTTCTCAAGTAAGCTCTAAATTCCTTTTTGCCCCCAGGTCCATCTTTTTTCTCTGTTTCTACCCGTTCTCAGTTAGTGCTAATCCAGTAAATTGTTGCTTAGAATCCCTGCTTGTGCTGGTTATTTATCCCATACCGGACTGTAGTCCTGCATCGCTATGTGCCTGCCATGATGTTGGTGTCATTGATGTATCTTATTATGTGCTCATCTTGCTAGGTTAGGTTCGCTTGAGAAATAAACATATGTTGGTTGCCCCCGCATGCATGCCCTTGCCAAGATGCTAACATCTACTCTATCTGTTTTTCTTCACATGTTCTTAGTCTCTACAAGCTCTTAAGAAGATCTCTCAGGAGCATCCAACTGCCTGTTTGCGTGCTGGTGCGCTAATGGCTGTCCTATCATATCTTGACTTTTTCTCCACTGGTGTTCAGGTATTTAATTAAATTTTAACACTCCATTTCTTTCAAGTCCTTGAATATCGTTCAGTTTAATGTCCTCTGGTTTTGCCGCACACTGTTTGCTTCAACTTAAATTTGTTCCTTTGTGGGCATGCTTCTAGAGAGTAGCATTGTCTACTGCTGCTAATATATGCAGGAAGCTGCCATCTGATGCGTCTGAGTTTGTCATGGAAGCTGTTCCGTTGCTCACGAATCTCCTAAACCACCATGATTCTAAGGTACTTCTGAAGTACAAACCTCTAGACTTATGAGTTGTCATTACCTGGTTCTAATAGTTTCTCATTACCAAATACCAATCCTAGTGGGGTATATCATGTGATTTCACCTTTTTGTTTATGCACATTCCAGGTACTAGAGCATGCTTCTGTTTGTTTAACACGCATTGCAGAGGCTTTTTCTTCCTATCCAGATAAATTGGATGAGTTGTGCAATCATGGGTTGGTTGCACAAGCTGCTAGCTTGGTATCCGTCAGCAATTCCATAGGCCAGACATCATTGAGTACATCGACATATACGGTATACACAAATATGTTTGCCATTCGTTTGTTTTGTTTACTGCTGGAGAGTTAGTATTAGAGTTTAATAAGAGTCCCAAGTCGTGTGCGAGTCGTGAGTCGTACTGGAATCGGTTGTAACCTTGGCACTATAAATAAAGAGTGTGGGAGTTCTATGGGACAACACACAATTATTCCCGAATTTTACATGGTATCAGAGCCAATCCATCTCAAACCCTAGCCCGAGCAAAACCCTTACCTCCGAACCGCTGCCGCTATCGTACATCCCATCCATCGCGTCGTCGCTGAGCGGATCTCGTCGTTGTTAATCGATCTGCTGGCCGCCGTCGGGTTCGCCGCGGCCGCGTCGCATGGGAGAGGGGCGTGGTCAGCTGGGTTGCATGTGGACCCCCACTCGACACGGGAGGGTAGCGACCTGCTGCCGCCAGGGAGAGTGGAGAAGAGGGGTTGGGATCTGCTGGTGCTTGGAAAGGAGAGCTTTAATCTTGCGTTGGATCTGGATGGTGGAGAGAGAGAGAGAGGGGGGGGGGGGGGGTAGAGGCGATCCCAAGGCTTCGGTGATATGGAAGACGCTGGGAACATATACTTTGGGGTTGGTAATGTGATGATGATGGTGGAGTTTCAAGGCAAGGTAGATGCTCTGAAATAAGGGGAGAAGTTTGTTCAAGAATATGCTAGTGAGCTTAGTATGATCCACTGCAGTTGACGTGTGCTAGTGATATTGAGTTCGGTAGGGTGTGGTTGCAACGTAGGAGGGTTAGTCACTTCTTGGAAGGAGAGCAGCAGGGCTGCAATATGTCATTAGGTGGCATTGCCAACTATGGAGGAGGTTATTTCAACTATGGTTGTTGAGGAAACTCGACAGAGAGTGATGGTGGGCAGCAACCCTATAAGGTTAGCGTACGCCGTAGCTGATGATAGAGTGCTACAACTGTAAGCAAACATGACACCTAAGTTGGGCGTGTCCTCTCTCGCGAATTGGAGGTTGTGAGGGTGATTGGATTTGACGTGATGTGAGATGCGGCAACTTGAACTTTACAAGGAGGACTGAGTGTTACAAGTGTGGGCCATCTCGCACGAGTGGAGGTGGTGGTGGTGGTGGGAATAATAAGTTTGCTGAAGGAGGTCAAGGTGGAGGTAGAGGAAGAGGAGGATATGGCCTTAGGGCCAATGCAGCCATGACAGAGGAGAAGACCTCACAGTCCGAGAAGCGGCGGTAGGGAGAAGAGAACTGGGAAGAGGATTAGGTCTAAAGTCAACTGTAATGGGCTATGGCAGAGGTAGAGGAGGTGGAGGCCGAGGCTGGGGTGTGTGTGGGTAGAGGTGGTGGAGGGCCCGGGGGGTGGTGGCTGGGTGTGTGCGCGTAGAGGAGGAGGTTGAGGCCGGGGCAGCTAGAAGATGGTGGAGATGGATTTGGTGACATCACTGGTGGCATTTGTGTTCATATTGGGGGCAACCTCTGGTCTTTGTGATAGTATTGTCTTTGGAGTCGATGGTAGGTTGAGTAAAATGTTAGATTCTAGTAATGGTATTGCAATATGTAACAAAATGGCCATGTTTGTTAGCTCATGCTCATCTAGAGGTGGAGTGTTGGAGAGTTAATATTAGAGTTTGATGAGAGTCCAAGTCGTGTGCGAGTTGTGAAGTGTATTAAAGTCGGACTGTAACCTTGGCACTATAAATAAAGGGTGTGGGGGTCCTATGGCCTATGGGAACACACAATTATTCCCTAATTCTACATTTACTATGGTCGTTTTTGTACTCTTGCTAAGTTTAGATTGGACATTCTTTCAGGGCTTAATCCGTCTTCTCTCAACATGTGCAAGTGGATCGCTGTTGGCAGCCAAAACACTTCTTCTTCTTGGAATTAGTGGCACTCTTAAAGATATTCTTTCAGGTTCTGGTCTGATTGCTGGAACATCAATCTCCCCAGCTTTGTCAAGGCCTGCTGATCAGGTGATTATGTCTATCACTATTCACTGGTATTACTATGCTGCCGATGCTAGCATTATGACTAGTTTTTACCATTTTTTATGCGATTGAGCGATTCAATCTGTATGCATTATTGAAACTTGATATTAACAGATCACGCCTTCTAAAATTACCTCTTTCATGCCTCTCTCCACAACTTGTACAACTTTCTAAAAATCTGAAGGTTACATCACATTTCTGTAATTATACATGCCATTGAGCAGTTACTTGGGTAATCTTCTTGAGGACTGAAGATAGGTGCTTATATAGTAAATTAGTATGCAGTTGTCTTGATGAACCATGCAGATTATCATCCACAAGAAAACATGGTATGGTATGATAGGTTGTAGATTTCTTTTTTCATCATGCTGTTTTGGGCAACTGAGATTTCTTTCATCTTCAGAGCCATGTATCAAAGCCAGGTATCTCTGTGTGACAATCCTAACTCTTAAGAGCATTAGTGACCAATCAATATAGTCACCATCCTCGAATAAGTTGTCCTGCATTAATTATTTTGAGATGCTGTTTTAAGGAGGCACGTGAGGGAATAAGATACTCTTTTGAAACGTGATTGGGCTAAATCTGCCAACATTACCAAGATTAGGTAGCTGCTGAGATATTTTCCATAATCCCTTTATATTTAGCATAACTGTACAAGTATATCGTATTATCGTGTGTTTGATGCAACCATATGTGGTGGAGATTCAAAAGAATATGACATTGTTTAGTGTAAATGTATGATGTTGTCTGCAGCTGTTTCTTGTTACTCGCTCACTTAGCTGCTCAAACATCAATTATTGAAACCTACGAGTGTTTGATCAAGGGGTGATATATACTTGCATGCTTTTCCTTATGCAGATGGTGTTCATATATTTACTTCTAATTTTTCACCCTACAGATGTTTGAGATCGTGAGCCTTGCTGATGATTTGCTTCCACATTTGCCTGTGGGAATCATTTCTTTACCAACATACTTCCATGCATTTGTTAAAGGCTCTTCTACAAAGAAATCTGCTTCCACCAAACAAGATGGGGCTGGTTCAACAGAAAATGAAAGGTCAGGTCATGAGAGGCTATTACGTGAGCACCCGGAACTTCTACAGCAGTTTGGTATGGACTTATTACCCATAATGACACAGGTTTGTGTACAATTTCTTTTCTTGTTGACGAATTGTAACTACAGTTTTTGAGAGAGTATTGGGTTGTCGTACTTAATAGCCGCTACTCTTGGACAGGTGTATGGCTCAAGTGTAAATGCACCAATACGTCATAAGTGTTTATCCATCATTGGGAAACTAATGTACTACAGCTCCGCTGAAATGATTCAGTCTCTCCTTGGCACAACAAACATATCCAGGTGCTAATATGAGTTTCTACTTCAAAGCCTGATTCATTTCTTCTAGAGAATGATTTCCTGACATGTTGATACCAGAAGCTATCATTTCTTGTACTGTCTCGGTAGACACACCTTCTTTTCTGATCCTTGCTAAGTTACACAATTTGCCTTTGCAGCTTCCTAGCAGGCATTCTTGCTTGGAAAGATCCACAAGTGTTGATTCCTGCTCTTCAGATAGCGGAAATTATGATGGAAAAACTTCCAGAGACATTTTCCAAGTTGTTTGTGAGGGAAGGCGTTGTTCATGCTGTGGAATCACTTGTATGTTCGGAATCCTCGAATACAGTGCCTTCTCAGGTACGACCACAGGATAAAGATAATGATTCTGTTATGTACTCACGCTCTAGACGCCAACGCAGGCGTGGGGGTGCTGCGCCATCAGAAAACAGTTCATTAGATGAATCAAACGCTTCCAATTCTGGGATTGCCAGCTCACCACCAAGCTCTACAGAAGTTCCAAACACTAGTCTTCGTTTCGCGGTTAGCGATCGTGCAAAGTCATTCAAAGCTAAATACTTCCCATGTGACCATGATTCAAGTGATATCGGAGTTACTGATGACCTTCTTAAACTGAAAACACTCTGTGCAAAGTTGAATGCTGCAACTGAGAATGTCGTAACAAAATCCAAAGGGAAATCAAAAGCCTTAAGTGCTAATCATTTTGACATCTCACATGATGTGGAGGAACAATTAGACCTGATAGTAACTGAAATGCTTGCCGAACTTAGCAAAGTTAATGGGGTTTCCACATTTGAGTTCATTAGAAGTGGAGTTGTTGCAGCATTTATTGACTATTTGTCATGTGGGACATTTGGAAAGGAAAGGGTTTCCGAAGCAAACCTGCCAAAGCTTCGTCAGCAGGCGCTTAGACGATACAAGTCCTTTATATCTGTTGCCCTTTCTCTTGATCATGAAAGAAACGAAACTCCACTGGCACTGTTGGTCCAAAAACTGCAAAGTGCTTTGTGTTCATTGGAACGTTTCCCTGTTGTGCTCAGCCAGTCTAGCAGAATTGGTATTGGAGACTCCCGTCTGACCTCAGGTCTTAGTGCTCTGGCTCAACCCTTCAAGTTGCGGCTGTGTCGAGCTCAAGGTGAAAAATCACTGCGGGATTATTCATCAAATATTGTGCTTATTGATCCCTTTGCAAGTCTAGCAGCTGTTGAAGAATTCCTGTGGCCCAGAGTTCAGCGCAGTGAGGCTGTTTCGAAACCTATTGTTCCATCTGGAAATAATTCTGAATCTGGCGTACCTGGTACCACTGCTGGTGCATCATCAACACCTGCATCAGCTCAATCTGGCCGGCGTCCAACAAGATCAAAGTCATCTGCTGCAAATAGCAGTACATCTAAGAAGGATTCTCAGGAGGAAAGCACTAATACTGCCAAGGGAAAAGGCAAAGCTGTTGTAAAACCGACCTCAGATGAACCCAAAGGACCTAATACAAGGAATGCTACCCGCAGAAAAGCTGCTTCAGAGAAAGATTTGGAAATGAAGCAAACACATGCTGACAGCAGCTCTGAGGTATTATTTCGTTTTCATTCCAAATGAACATGAAAATTCCAAAAGAAATGGATGTAGTTGTCAATTTAGTCTACCTCTGCATAAGATCCAATTGAATACTCAAATGTATTGAATACTCAATGTATGTTTGGATATATATAAAAATAAGAAAAATATGGCAAACGATAAATCATAAAGAGAGGACATTCCCCTTTTGTTTCTTGTCACATAGTTGAGTTTGAACTTAAAACTTCAGAAGGTGCTATGACACTCCACATTTTTATTTTTGTGGACTCTATTGGCATAAACAACTATTACTTTGTGGAGAATGTTTTACCTTCTTGGTGCTGGTTTAGCCCACAAGCAATGTGCCACTGCCATGCACTGGGACCATCTTGTTGTGTAATTTTTGTTATGATGTGTGTGATTATGTAAGGACAACCATGGATTATGAAAATTTAAAAATTTGAGGATGATAATTCTGGAAGTTATATTTCTGTATTTTCATTTTAGTTTTGACTGGATGCTTGTTAAGTACACCTTTCATTTTGTACATGCAGGATGAGGAGCTTGACATTTCTCCTGTTGAGATTGATGAAGCCTTAATGATTGATGATGATGACATTTCAGAGGATGATGATCATCATGAGGTATTGGTTTTAAAATTTATTTATTTTAATTTTGTCTTGTTGCAACTTGCATTAATTTGTATATATATTATTATGTTCATGAGGCATGTTAGAGCCAGTTTGGCCTAGTTTAAGCTCGGGCTTACACCAAGATAAGTGTAATTTTGATCTAAACAATCATCTATTTTTTCCTGCCTGGCTGTTAAATCCAAGTCAATTCTTCCACAGAGAAGATAAAGCCAGTGGGGTTGGCTTATTGCCCTTAATCTAGGGCTTATAAGGGGGTTTTATCTAAAACAGCTTTTTGTGCTTATATAGTAGCTAGTTATTGAGATTATAGGCTGTAAGCTGCTAAAATTAGCCTACTTGTAGGATTAGCCCATGCTAGGCCAATTAAGCTCTTTGTTGGTCAAGAATGAAGATAATTTACTTTCTGTCTCTAATAAATAACTTCATTGAAATTCTCAGGTTCTCCAAGATGGGTCTCTTCCTATTTGTTCTCAAGATGGGGTGCATGATGTGAAATTGGGTGACGCTGATGACTCTAATATTGGCTCAGCAAGTGATAACCAGGCGCAGCCCTCATCTGGTTCCAGTGCTAGAAACATTATGAGCAGGGGAGCAGATGCTGCTGAATTTCGAAGTGCAAGTACCTTTGGTTCACGAGGTGCAATGTCATTTGTTGCTGCAACAATGGCTGGGCTAGCTTCTGTTGGTGGTCGTGGGGTTAGAGGTAGTCGAGATCGGCGTGGCCTGTCACTTGGAGGTAGCATGAATGCGCACAACAAACTGATATTTATGGCTGGTGGGAAGCAGCTTAGCAAACATTTGACCGTATATCAAGCTATCCAACGTCAACTGATGCTTGATGAGGATGATGAAGATAAGTTCAATGGATCTGATTTACCGAACGATGGAAACCGCTTCTGGGGCGATGTGTTCACCATTACTTACCAGAAGGCTGATAGCCAAGTTGAGAAGGGATCCCAAGGTGGTTCCACCTCATTGCACTCAAAATCAGATTCTTGCAGATCTATCTCTGAAGCACACAGGGCTTCTCTTCTTGATAGCATCTTACAAGGAGAACTTCCATGTGATCTAGAGAGAACAAACTCAACTTACAACATTTTAGCGCTATTACGTGTATTAGAGGGGCTGAATCAGTTATCCCCTCGTTTAAGATTACAGGCAGCATCAGATGATTTTGCTGAGGGAAAAATCACTACCCTGGATGAGCTATATAAAACAGGAACCGAGTTACCTTCAGAAGAGTTTGTCAATAGTAAGTTGACACCGAAGCTTGCTCGGCAAATGCAGGATGTTCTTGCACTCTGTAGTGGCAGTTTACCTTCTTGGTGTTATCAGATAACCAAAGCCTGCCCCTTTCTGTTCCCGTTTGAAACAAGGAGGCAGTACTTCTACTCCACAGCTTTTGGGTTGTCCCGTGCGTTGAATCGACTTCAGCAACAACAGGGTGATAATCACAATTCTGGTGGGGAAAGAGAGGTCCGGTTTGGCAGGTTACAACGCCAGAAAGTACGTGTTTCCCGTAATCGTATTCTGGATTCTGCTGCTAAAGTTATGGAGATGTTCTCCAGTCAGAGGGCTGTTCTTGAGGTGGAATACTTTGGTGAAGTTGGAACAGGGTTGGGGCCTACTTTGGAGTTCTATACTCTCTTAAGCCATGAGCTACAAAGTGCTTGGCTGGGATTATGGAGATCTAGTTCTCTATATGGTTCAGGAACGCAAATTGATAGGAGTGGTGTGATTCACGTAAGTTGTGAAGATGACTTGCCAGCAAAAGAAATCAACTCAGATTTATCTGATGACAGCAGGCACTTGATACAATCTCCTCTTGGATTATTTCCTCAGCCTTGGCCACCCAATGTTGATGCTTCAGAAGGTAGCAAATTCTTCAAAGTCATCGAGTATTTCCGCTTGGTCGGTCAAGTGATGGCAAAAGTCTTGCAAGATGGAAGACTCTTAGATTTGCCTTTATCAACAGCATTTTATAAGCTTATACTTGGACAAGTAAGTATAGATACTCAATTCCTGGATACAGTATTTGTTTTCATTTTGTTATCTTAGTTTATTTAAATTTGTTATCGCTGTATTTCCTTCCATTTTCACGATTTAATGCACAAATGATTTCTATTCACCAGGAGCTTGATTTGTTCGACATAATCTCGTTTGATGCCGAGTTTGGAAAGACATTGCAAGAGCTGCAAGTTCTTGTTGAATGTAAGAGGTTCCTGGAATCCACTTCTGGCAAGAATCAGCTAGTTGCAGACTTGCGTTTACGTGGCGTTCCTATCGAAGATTTGTGTTTAGATTTTACTCTTCCAGGTTATCCTGGTTATGTTCTTAAAGAAGGCGGAGAAAGCACAATTGTAAGTGGTTTGTTTCAGGGTTCAGAAACCCGGCGGTTACTGGTAACCGAAAAAACCGGCCAAATTCAAATTTTGATTTTCGAATTTTGACCGGTTGTTCTGGTTACCGGCCGGTTTTCCAGTTACTGATTTCAAAACAGCGCAAAATTCAAATTTTAATTTTTGAATTTTGACTTAGTTTTTGGCCGGCTTTCCGGTTACCGTTACCGGCCGCCGGGCAGGTTTTCTCCCGGTTCCGAGATTTGTATCCTTGGTGTGTTTATCTCAGTGATTTTGTGTTTGCATGTGCTCTTGATTTTGGGGGTAATAAATAGTGTTATTATCTTCTGTAGGTTAATATTTACAACTTGGAAGAGTATGTCACTTTGGTAGTGGATGCTACAGTTAAATCAGGGATAATGAGGCAGGTCGAAGCATTTAGGTCAGGGTTTAACCAGGTGCAGCCTCATTGTCTTTGTTTTTCGATTCTTTTTTAATCATTTTATTAGTTGTTCTGAGATGTATTTATTTTACTTAAATGATTCTTGTGTACTTTTCTATTTTAGGTCTTTGACATCTCATCCCTCCAAATATTTTCACCTCAAGAGCTTGACTATCTAATATGCGGTCGTCAAGAAATTTGGGAGGTAATGCTTCATCTCTCTTGATTTCAGTTGTATTTTGTTGAATTCCACTGAATTAATCTGCATTGCTGCAGCCGGAATCACTGGTGGATAACATGAAATTTGATCATGGGTACACGGCTAAGAGTCCTGCAATTGTAAACGTAAGTGCATCCTTACATCTGCAATATCTGAATCAGGCCTTCAATAAGTTTTAATTCCCTGATTCATCCACTTGTTTGTAGCTACTTGAGATAATGGCGGAGTTTACCCCTGAACAACAGCATGCGTTCTGCCAGTTTGTAACTGGTGCTTCTCGGCTTCCACCTGGTGGTTTAGCTGCCCTTAGTCCCAAGCTTACTATAGTTAGGAAGGTACTTTTCTTTGTCTATCTTGACATATGCTATTGTAACATCTGCCTTCTTGTTGTTGTGTGTCATGTTTGATTATTTTTTGAACTTTGTGTCACTTTTGATTATTAGCATCCCTCAAGTGCGGTGAATACTTCAAATACAACTGGGGCAACAGAGGCTGCAGATGATGATTTGCCTAGTGTCATGACGTGCGCTAATTATCTTAAACTACCCCCGTACTCCACAAAAGTATGGCTCCATTCTTTGGTACTTAAGTGTGCTTCTTTTTTGGGGTTTAACACACTGATGTATTCCATTTACTGGCTTTTGCCATTGTTTGGGCATTCTTGCAGGAAATCATGCGCAAGAAGCTGCTTTATGCTATCCTAGAAGGCCGGGGATCATTTGATCTTTCATAAGATGATAACTAACATACAGGGGGGCTCACCATTGGATGCCCATCAATTTTATCCAGAATTACCTTCTTCGTTTCCTGTATAACATAGGTTGGGTTGAGGTTACTAGCCGCTCTGCAGAAAGCTTGAATCCCTCCGGATGCAGGTGCTGATACTTCTCTTGTTTCCTATTTGGCTTTGCTTTTTAGAGAGATGTTTTCCTTCTCTCGTCACCTGTTATGAGTAGTGACCTTATAACATTGAATAATAACAATAATCTGCTTCTCGGTTTTCAGTTGAATTTGCTGTTTTCCTTCTCTCTAGTCACCTGTTATGAGTAGTGACCTTATAACAATGAATAATAACAATAATCTGCTTCTCGGTTTTCAGTTGAATTTGCGTAAGTGGCGAGCATGGTGAGCACTGAGAAGAATGAGGAGCTCCTTTCCAGTACATGTAAATAATAAAAGGAACAATATAATTTTACTTATTTGTCGAAAGGATTTGTTCATCGGTGATAGATACCCTATCCTATCGATCGAGAATTGATGCTATGTTAGCAATGTTTACATGTGTGATCACATCACATTCTCCAAAAAATGCGATCTAGTATATTTTGGCAGTATTGATCTGGAATGGAAAGAGGGTTAAGCAGCTGCTACATTCAGATTCAGGGGCTGTTTGGTTTGAAGCCCCAACTCACCTTACCAAAATTTGTTAATGCCCCAAAGAATTGGCCACCATTTGAAGTCAAAATTTGGTTGTACGCAAAAGAAACCCAAACACCATTTTTTTTTGGCCAGGTTCTGGTATTGCCCGAGTTCTGGCGGTGTCAAAATTTTGGTGTGGTGAACGAGACTAGCAACGCGGAACGCAGAAGCGCGATGTATTTGATATGCGAAACTGAGCCATGGCAGTCTCGGTCTCCTATACTCTTTCTCTTCAGCTTTCCCAGAAGGATTCAGTGTGCCCCAAATATGCAGAGTTGAGTCAGAGGGTGCAATGGACAGCAAGAGCCTGGTAGGTGCTCATGCTCATGCAGATGCAGCAGCTCACATCTCAACTCAGCCGCATACCCATGGGGGAAGGCACAAATTCAAAGCAAGATAGATACCAATAGGCAACAGCATGTGGTCATGTCGAAGGCAGGGGATAAAAGCAAGACATTGCAATAATAATAATATTGCTAGAGCAAATTAACCGCTTCAGGTTTCTACTTGGATACCATGAGTACCAAATTTGTGAAGCAAACAGATACAGAAAAATTCATGGATCAGATATGTTATATGTATGCCGAAGCTTCAGACAGAAAAGTAGCTCCACCCTAATACGCGCTTGGAAAAGAAATTTTTTTACACTGGATAGTAGTGGCCATCTCATTACCTTATATGCTACCCAGAACTCATTGTGTACTGTAATTTTCAGTAATCAGTTTCTGAATCCTTGCTTGCATCAGATGTGCACAGAAAAGACAGAATGGCCCCACGGTAAAATTCAAATAAGCTTAGCTAATATCAGTACAGGAGGCAGCATTTTAATATTTGTCACAATAACTTCTTGCTTGCATTGTGTTTCATTGCACATATATGGGAATTTTCCTAGGAGGCTATGCATAGGACTTTGCAAAGGATTATATACGATTGTCATATCATTATTTGATCTTATTGAGTTACACGTACCAGTCAGTTTACCTAAAAACTTAAGCCGATAAGGAAGGACGGATAATTCACTTACTCTTCCTCACGTGTAGGCTCCTTTAGGCCTAAGATATGAAATAGAAGTGAGTTGCAATTATTTTTTTTAATTACACCAATCGGGTCTTGAACTAAGACCTCTTAATTCTGATATCGTATTAAATTACATGTACCAATTAGTTTACCAAAAAACTTAAAATAATGAGAAAAAAACAATTTAATTATACTCCAACAGATTTGGCGCGTAAGATAGTAAGGCCAGCAAAAGATAATCATACCCTTGTGTAAGATGTTGTCTTATCATTAGCCATTAAGCTAGGTAACGGAAGAACTTTTGCAGTGCTAACCCCGAGATGGGGTGGACAAACAGAAGATTGGTCAATTCCACCTCATTATTGAGCATCACCTTAGTGCTAGGTTGCTAGCCATGTAGTACTCCGGGAGCAAAAGTACTTCGTTTTTTTTTATTTCTCTCTTTCTTATTTCGATCACATCGATCATTTTAATTTCAATCATATCAATCGCTTCCTCTTCATCTCTCGTTACATAGCTCTACCTTTTATACCCAACACAACGACTACCACATAGAGACAACTATGACATGAACTCGAAAACTGAGTTGTACGCGGAAACAAACTCGTACATGACTCGAACACAATTAAATAAGATTACTAACTCTAATGATTATCTCTTTAATCTTGTTTCTCCATCTTGATCACGTCGATCTTCTTTCTTGCTTCCGTTTCTTCCTTCTTCCTGCAGTCCCGTACGCCATTCCTTCCTGAGCCGTCACCACCCTACCGCCTGCGCTTGCTCCATCCTGAACTTCGCACAATCCGATGCTTGCCGTGTCTTGCACTTGGACTGATCCCGTCCTTCCTTGCACGCCTGCCTAAGTTGGAGCACCTGCTCTCACATCCATCTTGGCTTCGTCGTTATTTGAGCCTCCCGCTCCTTTCTTGGACCAAGTTTGCCTACTTTTCCACGTATATCTTAGCTGAGACTACACCACCCCCAAACTCCTGTCTCCAAGCTTCCTGCGTTCCCTCTGCAAAATCATAGAAAACTGCACCAACCTGTACTCTAAGTCCTCTTGAACCTTATGCACCTTTTCCACATGCCCCCCGCATGCATAATTTTGTTGGAGTGACACTCGCATCGCCTCCACCAACCGCATGCGCTCAAGAGCCGCTTCGCTCCTCTCTACACGCATGCGTGCGTTCTGCGCCTTCCGTGCCACGGTTGTCATCTAAGCTGTCACATTCTGTACCGTCGCCTAGCTCCTCCAGGTAGCTTTTCAGACAAATCGATTTACAAGTTTTCAAAAAAAAATCTTGTATAACCAATTTGAAGATTTTTCTCCTTTATTAACAGATCTTTGTTCTTGTCGTACACACACAAGAACTCATTTTGTAGCACCACCCTGCACCCTCTTTATGTCATTTTCCTGAGACTAAGTATGTTGTTGCACATACTTGGTATATAGTAAATCCCTGTCAACAACTTCTTATCTTCGTTCTTGCATTGTAACAACGTCGTCCCTTTGCCTTTTATCTCCACCATGGAGTCGTCGCTAAACTTGACTTTGCCCCAAATCTTCTTGTCGAGCTCATGAAACATGGAGCGATTTCCCGTCATGTGGTTGCTTGCTCTATTGTCCAAGTACCACTGATCCATATGATCGCGGCTGCCTTCCTTCATGCGTAGTTTGGAAACTACGTTATACTCGTTCAGTATCACCATGATTGGCGCCTTTTCAATATATGAGGAGAGTAGTCATAGTTCTTCATCTTCTTTTTCGTCTTGGGCAAGATTCACCATCCGGTCATAACCTAATAGGTCCGCCCCGTACGGTCCATTACGAGATGATCCCCATAGAACATAAACAGATGCTGAATGTCCAACATGGCGTACCTGAAATTGGCACGTACAAAACCCAATTAATACAGGACATGCACAGATCATGCCATAGAACAACTCATCTCATGCCTCGTATGGTGCGACTGCAAATTATTCAAAATATTACTTTTTTGTATTACTTTACTTTACCAATTGTTTACCAATATGCCGTGACTAACACTTAATCGTACGGTTCAACTGCTATTCCCACATGATGCAACTCTTAGTTTGCTTTGCTTACACATGCAATAAGGATTAAATGCCACACCTATTTAATATTTCATGTACTCTCGCTTATTCTGTTGTAGACCTTACTTTAAATTAATTACTATTTGCTATGTACAATTATATTACATTACCATTTTATGCACACTCGTTTATTCTGTTTCATACCTTATTTGAAAGTAAATTATATTTGTTATGTACATTTATATGTAACTACCATTTTATGTACTCTCGTTTATTATGTTACATACCTTATTTTATATTATTTTCTATTGTTTATATAAAATTACATTACACCACCATTTCATTTACTCTCATTTATTATGTTTCATACCTTACTTGAAATTAAATTATATTTGTTGTAAACAATTATATTTAACTACCATTTTATGTTCTCTTACTTATTATGTTGTATACCTTTTTTAAATTAATTTCTATTTTCTACATACGATTATATTATGCTACCATTTCATATATTATCACTTATTATGTTCCATACTTTACTTTAAATTAAATTCTATTTGTTACATACAATTAAATTTGACTACAATTTTATGTACTCTGGCTTATTATGTTACATACATTATTTTTTTTTAATATTTTCTAATTTTATATACAATTATATTACATTACCATTTGATGTACTCTCGCTTATTATGTTGCATACCTTACTTCAAATTAAATTCTATTTGTTATATACATTTATATTAAGTACCATTTATGCACTCTCATTTATTACGTTGCATACAATAATTATATTCAACTACTATTTTATGTTGCATACCCTACTTTAAATTATATTCTATTTATCATATACAATTATATTTCACTACCATTTTATGTACTATCGCTTATTATATTGCATAACTTACTTTGAATTTAATTCTTTTTGTTATATACAATTATATTTCAATACCATTTTACGTACTCTTCCTTGTTACTTTAAATTTATGCGCGTCTGTATTGTTACATAGAGTTATATTACATTACCATTATTAACTACATGTACCGTCAAGATTTAATTAACTTTGCCACGCGAATGACAATTATTTTATGTATACTCTCTGCTTATTATGTTGCAATACTATTTTCACAAACTACATGTGTTGAAACTATTCATACTCTACCACCAATTAGTTTCTACTACTAAAATCAAAAGGGAGGAACAACCTTCTTAAATACCAACACAACGTCATGTGCCCCTCATTCAAATGGCATAGCATATCACACATAATCTTGGAATAAGCCGAATAACATTATCTTAAACAACATAATTAATTAGGCTGCTACTACTCTAGCCTTCATTTACTGCTTCTGTTCCACACAGCTAATTATATGCTAATTGCATTTCTACAACATTACTATAATTGTAAAAAATTACCTTTTTTGTAGCTCGCAGGTCGATTTGCAACTTTCATAACTACACCATGTTGAAACTCCGAACGAACCAATGCAAACTTCCCCTCTCGGTTTCTTGCACTTCCTTTGGCTGAAGCAACCAAATGCATTGCAACGGTAGCCTGATGTGCGTGCAAGCCATTTTATTGCCCATTGATGCACACTCTAGAAACGGGGCCAGGGACATGCGAGTACATGGGCCTGACGCATGCTACTACATGCATCAAGCTTCTGAGAGCATCTCCAATAGTGACTTATGAGCTAGCTCTAAGCATATTATTTCATATTTTAATAGAAGAGAGAGAAAAGCTATCTCTTGATCAAGAGCTAGTCTCATACACACATTCCAAGATTATGTGAGAGTGTCATGTGAGGCTATTTATGTTATGAGCTATGTGCTAAAAGTTAGTACTATTAGAGAAGTTGTCTTAGAGCTAGTAACTAGCTCATACTGTTGGAGATGCTCTGAGGGGCCAAAAGCACGTGCAGCAATATCTGGCGAAAACGAATGCAAAAATAGCAGCTATAGGACCAAAAAGCGATGAAGCACATCATTGGCCAGTGCATTTTTAGTGGTGGGGCCCGCCATTTCCTCAGTCGCCAGGCGTGGCTTTCAGTCAAATTCTACGCTCCGGGTTCGTAGCCTTTGCTCGACTCTTTTTTGCGCTTGCCGTCCACAAGTCACGACTTTCGTGCACGCATGCCGAGAGCGCCAAAACCCTGTGCTCCCGCTCCGCGGCTCCGCTCTCGCCGACCGCGGAAAAGGCCACATGTCGGTGGCGTGTTGATCCGCGGTCGGGGAGGGGCCAATCGAACAAAAAGTTGCCACTGGGGAACCCATTGGACCAATGACAAGAGCTAGAGCAAAACAAATGCAACAAGAGGTGAATCTTTTCCTTAGTAATTACTCTTGTACTTATGAGAATTTGTTGCTACCTAGTGCTTCTATTTTATGTGTTCTTAGATTTGAGGAAAAGTTAACGAATGGGAAAGAAGCTTTAGAGACACAGGAAGCATAGCCACAAAAGATCGCATGGCCACAGAAGATCAACATGAAGTGATGTAAGCACATATGTCATCATTGCCACAAAAGATCGTATAGCCACAGAAGATCGTCTTGAACGAGATGTAAGCGCATATGTCATCATAGCCATAGAAGATCATATAGCCACAGAAGATCATACAACATGACGTCAGCGCTTACCTCATATGATGTCAGCGCTTACCTCATATCTACTTAGCCCCCAAGTCATCTCACCCTATAAATAGGGGGGCACCCCCATGTATGGAAGGGGAGTTTCATAGTTGAGTTTTTAGTAGAACACTTGTTCCTTTTGTGTGTGAGCCATTTCCACCACTAATTGGGATTGGGTGTTATTTCTGAGTTGCCACTCCGTTGTTCTTGTGATTCCTTGGGATTGTTTGAACGTGTCTGCTCCACGATAGCGAGTAGACGACGGCCGTAGCGTGTGGTTGAGTAATTTGAGTGCTGCAGGTTGCTGTATAGAGACAGTGGTTGGCCGCATCAATTGCTAGGTTGCACGGGCTAGTTATCCATAATCCTACGTCGTGAAGATCGGGCTACCCTTCTCCCCGCATCAGCTGGTATCAGAGCTCAAGGTTGACACGGTAGGATTTTACCCTTAGCTACTATATTTGTTGTTTTCTTTCCTATCCAAAAAAAGCCACCCAAAAATATTGTTCTTTACCGTAGTTTCAATTGAAAATTTTGGTGAGTTTTGCTAGGTTTTGATCCATTAGAACCTTGCTTACTTGCTGATCCAAAATCTTTGTTTGCGTTGCTTTCTTTGAGCCAATCTGTTCAATAAAAAAAATTGTTGTTCAGTTGTGCATAAATCTGAAATTGTGCAACTTGGTCATCAGAGATTCACTTATATTCCTTTGAGAACCCCCATCTATCCTTTGTGGAAACTTTGGTCCTATTCAAAGACTAGCTTTTGAGTATTGCTTGGGCTTTGCACACTTGTATCAGTCTTGAAGTTTGAAACGGAATTATTGGATATCTTGTGAGATCTTGATATATCTGCTGACCTTGGTGCAAAAGAAAAACAAAGAGAAAATAGTACGAACAAAAAAAAGAAGAAAGAAAGAAAAGAAAGAAGTTCCGTGGTCAGTATTTTATCAAGCATAAAATTCCATTTAAAAAGTTCAATACAGTTTGTGTGCAAATCTATAGCCTGTTTACCTCATTTGCAATCAAGCTAGCGTCTTTCCATAACTTGTGCAACACGAGCTGTTTTGTTCTTCACTTATTCCTGGTGTTACAGCTCATTCCTTGGTTGCATTAAGTTCCATTATCATTGTGCGTGAGTTGCCTGTAATCTTCACTTTATATCTTGAGGTTGGCAACTAGGCATTGGATTTCTAGTTTGGATTATTACTTATCATTACAATATCTAGAATTTCAATTGCATAGGATTATTCTAACTCTCCAAGCTCCACATATAGCCATTGTCTAATTATAGCACTTGGGCCTTGAATTACTCAACTCATCACCTACACCGTCTACTGCTACTAGAGTACAGACATTTCACCAATCCATCAAGCATTCATAAGAACTTCGGTAAGCAAGGAGTGAGGGAGTGAATTACCCATAAATAATACCTATTTCTGCTGTATTTGCTTTCACTAACCATGTCAGGAACGGGAGGACAGCCAGTGTATGTCACACATACGGATCTAGAAAAGCTCACAAATGATTTCAATGAACAATTGAATGACAACATGAGCATACTCCGAAAAGAAATCATTTCGGAGGTAGGTTTAGAATTGCGAAAGCAATTGGCCGACCTTCATCATGGCACACAAAGTGATCCTAGTGTGCATGGTGGTGAGGAAATTGACGAGACCGATGAGGAGGCCGCTGCACGGTTAGCACGGGAGGCTCAATCTCGAAGAAACCGTGCTGCTGCAGCTGCAGTAAGACCACCACAACCCGGTCACGGAGGAGACGGCCTTGGAAGAGGTCGCGGGCGAGCAGAAGGCACACCACAAGGAGGCAGCTATGTTGCTCCCTTTCACCTACACCGTGATGACGCCTATCGTCGAGGGCGCCATGATGATGACCACCCTCGAGAGGAGAAATTCGGAAAACTCAAGTTCACCATTCCCAAATTTGAAGGTAATTCTCATCCTGATGAATATTTAACATGGGAATTGAAGGTTGAGAAGATATTTAGGATACACAACTATTCGGAGGAGAAGAAGCTCGCAATGGCGGCCTTGGAGTTTGATGGCTATGCTCTCATTTGGTGGGAGCAAGTGCAAAATCAACGAGAAGAACATGGCGAACCACCAATTGCAACATGGGCCGCGATGAAGAGAGAAATGAGAGCAAGGTTTGTACCTAGTCATTATAAACGTGAATTATTCGATAAATTGCAAAGTTTAAGACAGGGTACAAGCACTGTGGAGGAATACTACAAAGAGATGGATAAAGCCATGATTCGGGCACGTGTTCATGAAGATGAAGAGCAAACCATAGCACGCTTTTTGTTTGGCCTAAACAAAAACATCAAGCGTATTGTGGTTTACCAACCATATAGGAACATGGTGGAATTGGTGCATCAAGCACAAAAGGCAGAGAAACAACTACTGGAGGATGCCAAGGCCACAAAACCACCATCTTTCAACTTGCGAACCCCATCAAATGCTCCTAAAGCTCGATTTAGCTTGGGAAGAGGTACATCTTCATCTAGTGATTCCTTTACTACCAATGCGCCTTCCTCCTCCAATGCCAAAACAGCCCCTTCATCAAGTGCGAAAAAGCCCATAGCATCATCAACGTCTTCAGTGGGCTCCACATCCAAAAGCAGCGCCATTCAATGCTTCAAATGCTTGGGTCGTGGACACATCTCTAGGGAATGTCCAAACAACCGAGCAATGATTGTCACAGAAGATGGTGGATACGACTCTGCTAGTGAAGAAGAAGTTTAAGAGATTAGTGAAGATCCAACAAAAAATGGAGATGCCCTTCAAGATGAGGAAGAATATGACGGATGCACATATGAAACCGGGACCGCACTTGTTGTCACTAAAGTTCTTAGTGTGCAAGTCAAGGAAGATGAGCATCCACAGAGATTCAACCTTTTTCAAACACAAGCCAAGGTAAATGACAAGGTAATCAAACTAATCATTGATGGTGGTAGTTGTCATAATCTTGCTAGCATGGAATTGTGTGACAAGCTAGGTTTGAAATTACTAAAACACCCTCACCCATATCATGTCCAATGGTTCAGTGATTGTGGAAGTGTCAAGGTACAGCATATGGTTAATGTTACATTCAAAATTCATGATTACGTTGATACCGTTTCTTGTGATGTTGTACCTATGACTGTATGTCATTTACTTTTAGGACGACCTTGGCAATATGATCGTAGTGTTATGCATGACGGACACACTAATACCTACACATTTAAAATTGAAGGTCGAACTAAGAAATTATTTCCCATGACACCTAATCAAATACTAGCTCAGAACATGCAAAAGAAGGTGGAAGTTAAGGTAGAAAGTGAAAAGCTAAAATTGAAAGGGAAAAATGAAGAAAAGAAGTTAGTCATGATCACAAACAAAATTGATAAAAAAGAAATGGGACAAAATCTTGAGTTGATGCATATTGTTCTGATTTACAAGGATACTTTGATTTCAACTAAAGGCATAACATCCCTTCCTAGCGCCATTTCTAAAGTTTTGCAGGCATTTAAAGACGTGTTTCCTGAAGACATCCCCGCAGGATTGCCTCCCATAAGAGGTATTGAGCACCAAATTGATCTCATTCCTGGTGCATCATTACCCAACCGTCCACCTTACCATACCAATCCAGAAGAAACAAAGGAGATTCAACGCCAAGTACAAGGACTACTTGAGAAAGGGTATGTACGTGAAAGCCTTAGTTCTTGTGCTGTTCCTGTCATTTTAGTTCCTAAAAAAGATGGATCATGGAGAATGTGTGTTGATTGTCGTGCCATTAATAATATAACTGTTAGATATCGTCATCCCATCCCTCGGCTTGATGATATGTTAGATGGACTTAGTGGCTCTACTATATTCTCTAAAATTGATTTGAAAAGTGGATATCATCAAATAAGAGTAAAACTTGGAGATGAATGGAAAACTGCATTTAAAACAAAATTTGGCTTGTATGAATGGTTGGTTATGCCATTTGGTTTGACTAATGCCCCTAGTACATTTATGAGATTAATGAATCATGTCTTGAGAGCATTTATTGGAAAATTTGTTGTTGTATATTTTGATGACATCCTCATATATAGCAAATCCATGGAAGAACATGTTGAACATATAAGGCAAGTCTTAGAAGTGCTAAGAAAGGAACAACTTTATGCTAATATAGAGAAGTGCACTTTTTGTAACAACAAGGTTATATTTCTAGGCTTTGTAATTTCCAGTCAAGGAGTTGAGGTAGATGAATCAAAAATTGAAGCAATTAAAAATTGGCCCACTCCTCTAAATGTTAGCCAAGTTAGGAGTTTTCATGGATTAGCTGGATTCTATCGTCGCTTTGTCAAGGACTTTAGCACCATTGCTGCCCCACTTAATGAATTAACTAAGAAATGTGCTCCTTTTCAATGGGGTGAATCACAAGAAAAATCATTTGAAGAATTAAAGAAACGTTTGACTGAAGCACCATTACTTGCATTACCTGACTTTACAAAAACTTTTGAAATTGAATGTGATGCCAGTGGAGTTGGTATTGGTGGTGTATTAATGCAAGAAGGAAAACCAATTGCATACTTTAGCGAGAAATTAGGACATGCAGAATTGAACTATCCTGTTTATGACAAAGAATTATATGCTTTGGTTAGTGTACTTGAGACATGGCAACATTATCTTTGGCCCAAAGAATTTGTTATACATTCCGATCATGAGGCATTAAAATACTTAAAAGGGCAATCAAAATTGAATCGTAGGCATGCTAGATGGGTAGAGTTCGTAGAAACCTTTCCATATGTAATTAAACATAAGAAAGGAAAAGACAACGTTGTTGCTGATGCTTTGTCACGCAAACATGCAATGTTAACTCAATTAGAAGTAAATGTCCCTGGGTTAGAAAGTTTAAAAGAAATGTATGCCAAAGATAGAGATTTTTCAGAACCATACTCGCATTGTAATGATGGAAAAGGATGGGATAAATACCATGTGCATGATGGATTCTTATTTTATACGAACAAACTCTGTGTTCCGGAGTCGTCTGTCCGTTTGTTGTTGTTGCAGGAGTCTCATGCAGGAGGATTAATGGGACACTTTGGTAGGGAGAAGACATATACCCTACTCGCTGACCATTTTTATTGGCCCAAAATGAGAAGAGACGTCGCACGATTCGTGCAACGATGCATCACATGCCACAAAGCTAAGTCCAAATTAAACCCTCATGGATTATATACTCCTCTTCCAGTACCTAATGCACCTTGGGAAGACATTAGTATGGATTTTGTTCTAGGATTACCAAGAACTAAGAGGGGGAGGGATTCGGTATTTGTGGTAGTTGATAGATTTTCAAAGATGGCACATTTTATATCATGTCATAAAAGCGATGATGCTTCCCACGTAGCTGATTTGTTTTTCAGGGAAATCGTGAGGCTTCATGGAGTGCCAAGGACAGTTGTTTCTGACCGTGATGTCAAGTTCATGAGTTATTTTTGGAAAACATTGTGGGCCAAACTCGGGACAAAATTGTTATTCTCTACAACTTGTCACCCACAAACCGATGGCAAGACAGAGGTGGTGAACCGCACCTTATCCACCTTACTACGGACAATGATAAAGAAGAATATCAAAGAGTGGGAAGAGTGTTTACCGCATGTGGAGTTTGCATATAACAGGGCGGTACATTCTACTACACAACTCAGTCCATTTGAAGTGGTGTATGGATTCAAACCCATCACACCACTTGATTTGCTGCCTTTACCACATCAAGAACGTGCTAATATGGAAGCATCCAAGCGTGCTGAATATGTCAAGAAAATCCATGCCAAAACCAAGGAAGAAATAGAGAAGAAAGCACAATACTACGCAGCAAAGGCCAATAAACTCAAGAAAAAAATGTTGTTTGAACCTGGTGACTTAGTTTGGTTACATCTTCGCAAGGAGCGGTTTCCTGAAAAACGTAAATCCAAACTGCTCCCTAGAGGAGATGGCCCATTTAGGGTGCTTGAAAAGATCAACGACAATGCCTACAAAATTGAACTCCCAGGAGATGACTATGGGGTATGCACTACTTTTAATGTTTCAGACTTATCTCCTTTCTTTGGTTTTCAAGAAGCAGAGTCAAGGATGACTCTTTCTCAAGAGGGGGAGGATGATGAGGACATCACTAGCAAACACATTACATCATCTACTTCAAGTGTTGAACCCATTGGACCAATGACAAGAGCTAGAGCAAAACAAATGCAACAAGAGGTGAATCTTTTCCTTAGTAATTACTCTTGTACTTATGAGAATTTGTTGCTACCTAGTGCTTCTATTTTATGTGTTCTTAGATTTGAGGAAAAGTTAACGAATGGGAAAGAAGCTTTAGAGACACAGGAAGCATAGCCACAAAAGATCGCATGGCCACAGAAGATCAACATGAAGTGATGTAAGCACATATGTCATCATTGCCACAAAAGATCGTATAGCCACAGAAGATCGTCTTGAACGAGATGTAAGCGCATATGTCATCATAGCCATAGAAGATCATATAGCCACAGAAGATCATACAACATGACGTCAGCGCTTACCTCATATGATGTCAGCGCTTACCTCATATCTACTTAGCCCCCAAGTCATCTCACCCTATAAATAGGGGGGCACCCCCATGTATGGAAGGGGAGTTTCATGGTTGAGTTTTTAGTAGAACACTTGTTCCTTTTGTGTGTGAGCCATTTCCACCACTAATTGGGATTGGGTGTTATTTCTGAGTTGCCACTCCGTTGTTCTTGTGATTCCTTGGGATTGTTTGAACGTGTCTGCTCCACGATAGCGAGTAGACGACGGCCGTAGCGTGTGGTTGAGTAATTTGAGTGCTGCAGGTTGCTGTATAGAGACAGTGGTTGGCCGCATCAATTGCTAGGTTGCACGGGCTAGTTATCCATAATCCTACGTCGTGAAGATCGGGCTACCCTTCTCCCCGCATCAAAATCTGCCAAAAAATGCCAGGCATGCATGGGCTAGGGTTGGTGAAGGTTGGCCAGACACGCTGACGGACGGTGAAAGCTTGATGCGCTCAAATAGGATTCCTACTAGCAACGCACGGATGATGTACATTGCACCTCTTCTTTTGGCCTCTATCTTTTAGCTGCTGCTACTGATAGTTTTTGGTTGTGCTTTTTGAGACTACGGTGGAGACATCGACGCGGAGACACACACAACTTTTGGTTTGAGAATCCGATTCAAGAAGTTGTCTCATTTGTTTCGACTTTCGGAGAAACTGAAACTAAAAAGAACAAGGCCAACAGATTGTAAAAATACCAATATAAATGATAAACACAAAAAAAAAGCCAAACCAGTAAGTATATATTCCTAGGGAAAATGGCTCCCATGCCACAAAGTTAAGTGACATACTCTCATTTGCCACAAAGTTAAGTGGCTTTGTTATTATGCCACAAAGTTGGGCATTTTATCATCTGTTTTGCCATTTTCTCCATTTTAATTTTATTTTGCATTTCAAAAGACGCTTTTGCCCTCATCCCCTCCCACTCCGGCGCTGCTCAGCCACCTCGCCGCCAGCGACGCGCGCGCCGCCGGCCGCTCGGGCAGCGCGACGCGGGGCTTGCCGTCGTCGGCGGCGCCGGAGACCTCCGGGTTGGAGGCGGAGCACGGGGCGGCCTCCCCATTCCCTAGGGCAACTGCTCCTCCTCGCCGCGCCGCCGCCGCCCGACGCCGCCGCCGCCCGAAGCCTCTCGTCCCCGCCTTTGCGCCGCACCGCCTCGAGCACGGCCGCCACCGCCACCACTGCTACCACCGTGTCCCCCTACGCCCTCGCCAGATCCACGGCACTTCACGCCCTCCGAGCTTCGGGCTTCGGGCAGCGGCGGCGTCGGGCGGCGGCGGCGCGGCGAGGGGGAGCAGTTGCCCTGGGGAATGGGGGAGGCCGCCCCGTGCTCCGCCTCCGACCCGGAGGTCTCCGGCGCCGCCGTCGACGGCAAGGCCCGTGTCGCGCTGCCCGAGCGGCCGGCGGCGCGCGCGTCGCTGGCGGCGAGGTGGCCGAGCAGCGCCGGAGTGGGAGGGGATGAGGGCAAAAACGTCTTTTGAAACGCAAAATAAAATTAAAATGAAGAAAATGGCAAAACAGAGGATAAAATGCCCAACTTTGTGGCATAATAACAAAGTCACTTAACTTTGTGGTAAATAAATGAGAGTTTGTCACTTAACTTTGTGGCATGGGATCAATTTTCCCATATTCCTAGTCCCCTCGACGCAAACAAAGCCGGCGGCCCAACCCACCCATCCCTTTCTCTCTCTTCGTCCGCCGCTGCCGCCTTGTCGTTAGCTAGGGTTCCGTCCTTCCCCCCCAGGAAACGAAGCGAGCGAGCGAAGCTGCATCCATGGCGGCGGAGGGCGAGAAGAAGATGATCACGCTCAAGAGCTCCGACGGCGAGGAGTTCGAGGTCGAGGAGGCGGTCGCCATGGAGTCGCAGACCATCCGCCACATGATCGAGGATGACTGCGCCGACAACGGCATCCCCCTCCCCAACGTCAACTCCAAGATCCTCTCCAAGGTCATCGAGTACTGCAACAAGCACGTCCACGCCGCCTCCAAGGCCGCCAAACCCTCCGACGACGCCGCTGCCGCCAACAACAACTCCACCGCAGCCGCCTCCGGCGAGGACATCAAGAACTGGGACGCCGACTTCGTCAAGGTCGACCAGGCCACCCTCTTCGACCTCATCCTGGTGCAGTCTCTCGCCCAACATCCTATCGGCCCTAATTTTGTTTCGCCTCATATCTCTAATTTAGATCTGTGATTCCTTGTGGCTCGAATCTACCCGTGCGGATCTGGGTCAGTTTGTGATACCTAGCGTCTTACTTTGTGCCGAACCCTAGATGGTGATTACTGGATTTTAGATTGCCTTCTAATATCACAGTAGATTAGATTATACTTGGCTTAATCATCTCGTGCTAGGGATGGAAATTTTGGTTAGGAATGATAAGTTGTGGTAATTTGCAATTCCATGTCATTGCTGTCTGATGGTTGTATCGCTATCTATCAAGTATCAATTCATTGTGTACCACAACAGGGGTGCAGTGTGACATCCTTTCCGTGCTTGACCGTAAACCATTGCTATGGCTAACTTTGGTATTATTTCGTCGCATCATCTAAGCGTACCTTTTAGATGCACTATTATTACAATCATTTTATGTGATGACTGATAGTTATATTCATCTATGTGAAGGTGATTGTTAATTGTGGCATTGTGCTTCTGTTAGCAACATTGCATGGTGATTTATTGTATCCAGAAATGTATGTGTTATCTTACTTGCTAGTGTCAGCCTACATCTTGTTTTCCCCCTGTGGCATTGCCTTACATTTTGCTGGTGCAGGTTACTTTTGTTAACATTGCACTATACTATAGTCTATGGCACTAAATTAGATTAGAGATGGCTTATATTTGTTGTGCTGGTTATGGAAACCATGGTTATGGTGGCCTCTTCAAACTTGCTAATGGATCGCTGTTTATGGTCCCTTTTTTGAACTTTTCACAGCCACTGTTATCTCTGATAACTATGTTATTTCTTTATCATCTCATTGAACCTTCTCTAGATATTGTTCTGCATGACTCTTGAGTACTTCTTTCCACCCAGCATGAGTTGCCTGTAGATGGTGTTGTGCTTCTGTTAGCAAGCAACATTAAGTAGCAATAGCTAATGAATGACTAAATGATACAGTGGGCCAATGTATGTTTATAAGGATATGTGTATAGTTTAAGCAACACAAGGACTGGTCGCATATTTCCTTGGCATACTAGTTACTTTCCTCTGCCATCTCACTTACTGGTATTAGCCATGGGAAAGACTGAAAGGGGCACTCACCATCTGGATGTGAAGCGCTACTGAAAAATGTGAGGTGCTCTTTAAAAGGAAAGATTTGTTTGTTTAACTATATGGATTAAATATCTGGTGCTAAAATATTTTTGGTATAATTATGTTTTTTTCCCACCAAGATAGGGTGGTATCTCACATGTGACACGTTTTACTCTCAATCCATGCATGTGACTGACCTCTGTAGCCTGCGATTGTGTTGTGTGATTTGCCCTTTTGAATCAATAATATCTGTGTGTGCTGTCTTTTGCGTTTGTACTTCGACACAAACATTACTATGTGTTCTGCTTCCTTTTTTGCGAATGCAGTCTGTGTGCTTTAGCCATTGTAAACGGTGCTTTCTGACACCCTCCTTTGGTTTTCTTTTCCATTGCCTCAGGCTGCAAACTATCTCAACATCAAGGGATTGCTGGACCTTACTTGCCAGACTGTTGCTGACATGATCAAGGGCAAGACTCCTGAGGAGATCCGCAAGACCTTCAACATCAAGAACGACTTCACCCCTGAGGAGGAAGAGGAGATTCGCAGGGAGAACCAGTGGGCTTTTGAGTAGAGAAGCATCGAAGCCCTGATCTCTTGATGCTTAGATTCCGTCGTATCTACCTTGCAATGCTGCATTTATATGTTGTAATGGTTGTAATTATTTTGGAGTCACATGATGGGGTTTGTGAACATGCTTAGCTGGTTATGGTTTCAGGGGAAAACCGATGTGATCAGTACTTCTGAACCAAATATTCTAAAAGTTTAGTTTGATTCCCGTAATAACGTTTATAGCAGATGTTATGTGACTGGAATTTCACTTTAAGCTCGATGTGTGTCACTGTGTTGTTGACAACACCGCTTTGGTTCTGTGCTGTGGATGGATTTTAGGATTTTGCTTGCCTAGGTGCTGGCCGGACTGACCTTGGTCGTCTAAGGTAAGATACTAGAAGGTTTGGATCCTTTGTTGAGCTGACAGCCCAGCAGTGATGGAGGAGTTGTTTTGTTTATGCTCTCTTTTACCTTGCTGGTTCCATTTCCGGTGATTGGTGAAGTTTATTTATGCTCATGGTCGAGGGCATTTTTCTGTCAGTTTTTTGCCTGGCTGCAAGTCGGGCTGAAGGAACTCCGGCCACTGGACGAAGAAGCGAGTGCCAGTATTAATTAATTGTTTACTAATACTAACCGATCAGCTTGAAAATTAACACTTCTCCTCGATGTTTTTAACGAGGGCAATATCAAAGGGGAAATCCCCTCGATGTTCTTGCACGGGATCGAGGTGCTCCGACTCCCACTGTTGTGCGGTTCTTCCCCGTCGTGGCTATAATGCCGCTGCATGCTCCTCCCTCATGGCTTATGGCTGAAAACACTGTAGCTGGCTGAAAAAAGCACTGTAGCTGACAGAGGCTTATTTACCATAATTAAATTTAAAAAAATTTAAAAATAGAAAAAACATATTAGCCCATCACGTATAATGTAAACAAATACGAGGAAAAAAAGAACCGGTAAAAAAACTCAAAAAAAGTCAAAAGTTCAGAAAAAGACGAAATTTATAAATAGTGCAAAAATAAGCTGAAGCCATATTGATCAGGGCCCCCAACCGCGACCTGGTTGTAGACCAGCTTCCTAGCTTCAATTTACTCAACTTAGTACCTGACCAATTTGATATAATCCATTTTACTCTATTACTGAACTATCGTACGTGTTGGCCCGCTTGACCGCCTAAACTTTTTTCAACTTCATCGGCTCAACTGTCACTTAATTCCGGATCACTTCGCTCCTTGAGACTAGTTTAGAAGGTGGTTATGCCACGTTGGGCCTCCCTCTCTTCTTTCTCTCCATGCAGGAATTTTGTAGGAAAAAGTTCAATTCCCGGAGGAATCGAGAAAATTCTTGTGTCCCGTTTGGAACACAAAACATTTACCGAAAACAGTTCAATTCTTACAATTTTAATAGAAATTTTACATAAAATAGTTCAAAGCGGGCGGGTCAGTTTAGGGTGTAATGTATACACCTTTGGGAGCCCGCCACAGGCCATGCATGCATGAGGCTGCCTCCGACATCACACACCACCGCGACGAATGTACGCACGCACCATTCGTTGCGAGGGTGTGTGAACGGAACAGAAGAAAGAGAGAGTCGGCAATCTTGGCCGAACGGCTTGTGTAGCGATCGACCAAAGTAGGATCGGAGGAGTAAAAACATGAACCATTAGATGAGGCGTTGGCGGGCATCAGCCGTTCACACACCACCGCACGAACGCACGCACACATGCAATTGTGGTGGGGAGACTTTGGCTCACTCGTTTTGGTTTGAGCTTCTGATTTATTTTCTACTATTCATAAATTTCATTTTTTTGTACTTTTGATTTTTTGAGCTTTTTTTGCCGGCTATTTTTTTCTCGTATTTGTTTGCGTTATACGTGATGGGCTACCATGTTTTTTCTATTTTTAATTTTTTTACAATTTAATTATGCTAAATAAATCTCTGTCAGCTATAGTGTTTTTTCAGTCAGATGCAGTGTTTTTTAGCCATAAGCTACTAGAAAAATATCTTTTGAGCAGGGCCTTGGAGGATGGCGTGGCTGCCTCCTACATCACACATCGCTGGGCTGTGGCTAGCTAGCTCCACACGTCCGTCGTCATATATATCGATCGATCCAGGGCGGCTAGCTAGCTAGCTAGCTTCTTCCCTCGATCAGTTAATCCACAGATCTAGTGATCTGTTAATTAACCCGTCCGTTCGTAGCCACGCGACGCGACGCCATGGGCATCCTTGACACTCTGTCGGATCTTTGCTCGGTCCCCGTTCCCCGGAGCCGGCGCCACCTCAAGAAGCGGGCGCAGCTGCAGACGGTGGAGATGAAGGTGCGCATCGACTGCGAGGGCTGCGAGCGCAAGATCCGCAAGGCCCTCGACGGCATGGACCGCGTCACCAGCGTCGAGGTCCTGCCCAAGCAGAACAAGGTCACCGTCACCGGCTACGTCGACCCCGCCAAGGTCATGCGCCGCGTCGCCCGCAAGACCGGCAAGCGCGTCGAACCCTGGCCCTACGTCCCCTACGACGTCGTCCCGCACCCCTACGCGCCCGGCGCCTACGACAAGAAGGCCCCCCCCGGCTACGTCCGCAACGTCGTCGCCGACCCCAACGCCGCGCCGCTCGCGCGCGCCTCCTCCACCGAGGTCAAGTACACCACTGCCTTCTCCGACGACAACCCAAACGCAGCCTGCGCCGTCATGTAGCTAGTTATCACTAATTAATTTCCCTAGTTAATCTCATATATATTGATCTGTAGTTCGTGTGTGTACTGCTTGCTTAATTTCTAGCTAGTAATATCTTTCTTTTCTTTTCTGAAGACTAGTAATAATTTCTTAATAATTGTATGATAGTACTGCTTTTATTGCTTTCTACCATTTGTAAAAACGTGCTACTCCGGTATGATTGTATAATACTGCTGCTTTTATTAATAAACGTACTACTCCAGCTCCAGTATGTAAAATAGCTAGCTAGCTAGCTAGGCTTTGCTAGCTTGATTTTCAAGAGATCTAACCGATGTACTGTGCATGGAGTGTACATTTAATTATGTAGTGCGTAATGCCATGATCGATCTTACCACCAAGAAGCAGATAATATTCACGACAAGTAGAAGAGAGAAGAAGATGATGACGGAGCGTGCGTGGAGAGTGGCTCTCAATCAATCCGTCTCGATCCTTCTCGACGGACGGACGGGCCCATTCATTTTGTCTTCATGTATCTTGTCGTCTCCTAGCTAGCGCACATCGCAGCACGTCTCTGCGGTG
Organism: Dendrocalamus latiflorus; assembly: GCA_017311315.1. Classification (NCBI taxonomy): domain Eukaryota; kingdom Viridiplantae; phylum Streptophyta; class Magnoliopsida; order Poales; family Poaceae; genus Dendrocalamus; species Dendrocalamus latiflorus. The sequence continues at coordinate 85,923 of CM029640.1, read as the reverse complement.
TGCTACCCATCCTTTAAACGAATTTTTGGCATTTTTGTATATTTTAAACCCATATTTATAGAAATAGCTAGTCGTAGTCGTACGGCAAAAATGATACTTCTATCGTTTAGTCATTAGGCGACAGCGGCGTAGAGCTGATACGTGGGCAACAGAGTCCCATGGCCGTATGGCTCTCTGCCTGCCATCCTGCCACTAGATAGCAGATAATTAAGCTGGCTTAATTACCTGTCTTAATTAGTCGATGGCTGAAGTGATCGAATAGTTATAGTCGGACGTGGTAGATGGCTGAAGTGGTCGAATAGCTGTGGTCGGACGGTTGTAGTGGTCGAGTGGTTAAGGTGGTTGAATGGCCGTCTAGTTGCAGGGCGGTAGGCAGGGAGCCGCATGGCCATAGGGCTCTGCTGCCCATGTGTCAGCTTCACGTTGCTATCGGACGGTAGAAGTGTTATTTTTATCATTTTCGCACGATTATAACTATTTTTGTAAATCCAGGTTTAAAACGTGCCAAAAACTCTCCTTTAAACGTACTACTCCTGTATGTAAAATAGCTAGCTAAGCTTTGCTTGTTTGATTTTCAAGAGGGGATTGGTTTTTGTGTTAATCGTCGAAGGAAATGGTTTTGGTGGCGAAAATTTTCGTCACAAAAATCGTATTTTGCGTCACAAATTAGTTATTTTTACCATCTTTCAAGTCGTCATGTGCCGTCACTAATACTCAATTCACAGATAATATAGCGGTGAGTTTTGTATCCCCACAAATAACCTTGTTTATTAGTGACGGGAAAAAATATCACTACTATTAGCTAGGTGCATTAGATCGAGACGACCTGTATCGTCTCAAAAAGGTTCAAATTAGTGACGAAAATATCAACTCTAATTATGCCTGCTGTGACGACAAAATTTCCCGCTTTTGGAAATTATTTGTGACAATTTAATCCTCACAATTATATTTTTCAAGAGTGATGACGTGTACGGTCGCAAATTTTCACACGCTAGTGTCAACAGTTTCACCAATAGCGATGCTTCTAGTCACGACGTTAGTCGTCACTATTGCAGTTACATCACACTATTTTTTTTATATATATATAAAGGTGATAGCTCTGTCATCACAAAAGCACATGTATTTGTGACAGCATCGCCATCACTCACCAATTTGTGTGGCAAAATTTTGTTTTGTAATGATGTGCAGTCACAAGTATTCACTTTGTGTTGTGGCAAAACTCAGATAAATTAAGATGTCACGATCTTTCATCGCAAATGTAATTACTATTTGTGACGGTGTAGATTTTTCTGTCACGCTTATAATTTACTCATTCTGGGGCAAAAATATTAACCGACATTAAAATGGACGAAATTGGATAACAATGAAACACTCCAAGCTTAGTCTTACACTGAAACAACCTGTTCCAGCAACATTGCACTCAGTAGAAACATAGAAACTTGTGTTGTAACATTCTCTCAAAAATCATAACGATAACCAAAATTATTGAATGAAATTTAAACTACAACTAAAATAACTATGAAGGGAAAATGCTCTAACACGACACTTGGAAGCCAACTGGACAAACGTGACTTGTGAATATCAGTCATCACCATTGCATGGTCCTGTAAATATGAAGATAATTTTTTTCAGGTTATCAAGCACTCACATACTAGAGAACTCATTCAGTAAAAAATAGAGTGAAAGACACTAATCATACATGGTTAATCGGTGTAGTCAACCGGGATTGAGAAAATGGAACAGCACCATGAGAGGCCATGCGTGCGAAATATGTGGCCATATATATGCTGCTGAAATTTTTGTTCCATTAGTCGTTCGACTTGTGCACCTTGTTCCTCCACTGTTCTTCTCTGGGAATTCAGTTCATCACGTTGAGATTGTTGCTATTTGTGTAACCTTGTATTTGCTGTTGTAAATATTGCGGTATAAGCATATTCTTATATTTAATTCCAGCCAAAACAATAACATAAAGGACATATTTCCAGCATGATAAGAATGACATAAATTGCATGTAAAAATGTAATTCTAAATAGCCATTCAAATTCACATATATATTCAAAGAATATAATATCATCACTGCTGAAAATATCAATATACAGATCAGTCCTAGGAACAATGAAACAACTAAATCTAGCATTTGACAAGTTAATTGTTTCATTATTGCTCTCAGAACAGAGTTGCGCAAAATCATAGATTTTGGCCTTCTCATGCTAATATCGACATTCATCATGGCTAATCTGACTATTAGAGACTAGAAATTGAGCTCACAAAATAATATCTACTGTTACAGACTGCTAATTAACAGAAAACAGCAAGATATGACTTTCGGTTTACAAGTTTACAAGTAGAGAAACAACATGCAGTATCCAGTTGATAATTAGAGACTCTACCAGATATCACAGATCAATAGAATATGAGTAATTTACTCTAAACACAGCTGGCCATGATTCTTCTACTGCATCACAGAAACATCACTAGACTGTAAACTAGTCTCACCAACCGAAATGAATCTAATCAACAGACCTTACGGTAGATAATCCAAATGAGCTCAATACTAGTACAATTAGTCAGACTAATTTCAGGTTTCGATATTTATCATCACAGAGCTAACATTTAAGCCCACAAACATTCACAGCAGCCTTCAGACACTTGATTAAGATTACAGATCAAGATATACTGCTGTAAATGATAAAGAACTGAATATACTCACAGTATTGACAGTACTCAAAACTGTCAAGAAGTCAATAAACCGAAGAAACCAATCAATCCGGCAAGGCACGAAGAACTCGCTGTCCCAGAAAATCTATCAACCCGCAGTAGCAAGCGAGTAGATGATCCACGGAGATACAATGCCGCACTCCTCAATCAGCCGAAAGCCAAAGAAGAAGTCGAGGTTCGGGGATGCCGCACAAGACCACACAAATTGCTCTGGCCGAGAGCAATCACAGAACAATAGGAACCGGCGCCACCTCCTTCTTCCTCGGTTAGAACCCCCAATGTCCCGAGATGCACAAACCCAAACTAGGGTTCACACACGGAACTAGCAGTGGGCCTCAATCGGAGTTGTCCCGAGGGTCAAGCCTCTGCCAACCGAAGAAAAGAAGAGGAGAACCAGTCAAGAGGAGCAAACAGAGATGAAGCAGCGATCCCTCACCGTCGGGCTGCCCTCCCCTTTTGAAGGAGAGATGGGATATAGCTGCGGGGTGGCGTGAGCGGCCGGCTCCGAAGAACCCGGGCCAGCCCCGCCTCCGCCGCTGCCCTTCCCACGCTCGCCATCTCCCCACGTACCGAAAGAATCGGATCTGGGAGAGGAGATCAAAACCGCCTGGAAGAGTGAGGCGCCGCCCCCAGGGACCGAACCGGGGAGGAAACAAAGTCTCCTCCCCCTTATCTCTTTGCTCGGGAGACCGGTAGGTGGGTCCCACCTTTAGGGCTCCCTTACATTCTTTTCTCAATTGGGAAATTCCCAATATGCCCCTCTCAACTACAACATTTGCTTCCCCCAATATTCGGACTTGAATATCCGTAGATTCTGCATGTTGTTCAGCACCATTAGCACGTTGTTCGGTAGCCTGAACAATTTCCTGCCAAGGACTAGTGCAAAGGGCTCAACTAATGGTATTGGTGCAGAAGAAATCTTTTCTTGATGTGTCTGAGCAACATTGTGAAGTTCAACCTGTACATTAGGAAATAAAACCAAGGGTGAGCACATGAGTAACATGTCATGTTACTGGCGTTGTGGTGAAGACTAAGCTATTTTTTAACATGATTATTTATAATGCCTAAGCTGTTAAGCATCCCAGATGATATTCTGTAAATGACTGAGATCTGCTCTTCTCTCTCTCACTGTACTAAGAGGTTTCAAATTTTAACATCCTTCAAGTAGAGAAAATAAGAGAAAAATCATGCATACACAAAAAGAGGTTTGTGGCAAACTGCCCGTTTAATATCTATTAGAAATGGTTCACATTAAAAACTTGCCATATAATCGGATCACGCAGTAGCCTAAACATTAAGCAGTTCATGCCCTCAAGCCAAACTATGCTGATGTATAATTGAGGACTATCATACATTTCCCATGCATCCAACTAGGTCCTACTTGCCAGTTGCCAGATGAATACTACTACTCATACAAGGCAAATAAATGTAAATTCTTCTAAATCTAAAGTTTGTACAAATTCCTTAAAAGAAGATCATAAGTAGAAAATTGTACCAGCATTTCTTCACCATTTGGAGCAGACCACGTCTCATCAACCTTCTGATAGGCTGCTTTCCAAACTTCAGTTGATTGAGAGTGCAACCTGAGGTCGTAAGTGTTTTTTTAGGGGGGCGGCAATTTTGGTTGATTGAGAATGCAATTTCAGGTAACTGAGAGATAAAAAAATTTCAGTCGTATGTGCGATAGCAAAACCGTTTATTTATTTACTTTTACAATCAGTAGCCGATCCATACATCAGTTTGATCACTTGAGTTCATAGGAAAACAGTAATTAATTAGCTAGTCTTGTTACCATACCATGCACTACTGGTCATCATCCTAGCTAATTAGCTAGGTAACTACTGATCGGTGGTGGCGCACTGGGATCCCGTTACCACGCCGACGACGGCCCTCGGTGACGACGGCAACGGCTGGAGCTGCAGGGCGGCGACGCAGTCGACGCTGAGGGTGTGCCTGCTGGACACCCAGGCGGCCACCTTCCAGCGGAGCTGCCCCTCGAGGCGCAGCCTCAGCAGCGCCCGCCCGCCCGCTGTCACCACCACGTCTGCAGCAGTACGGGCCACAGGCGACGACAGCGAGGCGGACACCACGACATCACCCTGCGAGAGCTGGTCGAAGGGCTGGAGCGGCGCGCCGGCGGTGAGCTGGACGCCGGCGTAGGAAGCGCTGGCCAGCTGGAGGCGGTCGTAGAGAGCGGCGGCGTGGGCGTTGGGGTTGTGGGCGGTGAAGGCGGCGTCGATGACGACGGTGGCGTTGGGGAGGGAGAGGTCGGTGGCGGTGGCGGCGAGCAGGGAGAAGCGCGGGCTGGAAGGGCGGAGGGTGAGCCACAGGATGAAGGCCAGCGACAGGAGCGAGGCCACCAGCGACGACGCGGCGATCAGCGCCCGCCGGAGCCCCCTACCGCCGGTGCTGCTGCCGTGGCGGTTCTTCCTGCTGGAGCAGTCCCTGGGGGAGTCGTCGGGATCATCCGTGATCAGAGACATGAATGGATCTCAAAGCTAGCTGGACTTGTTCTTTCTCGATCGATCTCGCCGTAGTGCGCGGCTCTCCCCCCCCCCCCCCCCCCCCCTACACTACACTAGTGACTGCTCCACCTGACTGACAATTATCGATCGGGAGTTAATTACTTGACAACACAAACGAGTTAATTAGTTACTTACATATATACTTGCAGCGAAAGTAAAATATCGACCGATACCTGGCTAGCCAGATTTAATTAACAGAGGAGTCTTAATTTCGACCAAATGAAAGCCGCTAATAATTAATTTTTGTTTTCAGCAACATAAAATCCAATATATAACCACAAATTAAATCTTTACGCATGCAAGTCGACAAGCTCGATCAGATTATCGTATATCCTGCTGCACTGCATCGGCATTCATGCGCTCCTACACGAATGCTAATTTACGAGATCAAGTAGCTGGGAAGTAGAATTGTTATGAAGAAGAGGGAATGCTAAATAGGATATCCGCGGAAAATACATTTTTTCCCCTACTAGCACATGCACCCACCATATCCACCCTCCAGCATGTATTGAGATTTGTGCACGCCCTATACACACATGTATTTCTTCATTTCTTCCTTCTTTTCTAAATATCCTCACCCTCTCCCTCTTCTCTCTCTCATGGCCGGGGCGGCAACTGGGACGCCCCTCAGATCCGATAGTCTACGGCAAGTCGGCGGCTAGGTTGCGCGAGATTGGGGCGAGGCGGATCAACAACGCGGACGACGCGTGACGGCGGCTTAAGTCGTCTCTTGCATTTGAGACAATATATTATCTCTCATCACCTCTTCTCTTCACTATATAGAATTTTACTAATTTAATATAGTTAAGATTAGTTAAGGTAGTACTATGCAGTTATACTTGCTTGCTGCTGCTGCTGCTGCTATCTTTTCTTTTTCTTTTTTTCTTTCTGTGAGAGAAGCTGGTGTAGTGGTGTGGTTGGAGATTGGGACTTGGAGATGCTGATGGCTGGCTACATCATAGGATGCTAAAGTCGCCATGCCATGGCAGGGGCAGGGGCAGGGATATACAGCAGGATGCTAAAGTCGAAGGTCTAAGGCGGTTTTTTTAAGCTGTGATTTATGGTTTTTAATTTATGATTTTTGGATTTTATTTGTTCGTGAGAGAGTGTATAAAGAGAGACAGTCGTATGCGATTTTGACTTGTATAACTGAAGTCAATACAGTATCTATTACAATTAACTTATAAATTCTATCTTAAAAAAGAATCCAACCTAAAACAAGCAATCATCGATCATACATGAAAAAGAAAGAAAGAAAGAAAGAAAGCAATCAGCAATGTCGTTGCAGGAAACTAAGGATGATCGGCTTGCAGAAGAAATTAAGGAAACACCTAAATTTAATCTCTCCTTTTCTTCTTCTTCTTCTTCTTTGTGTTTATGGGCCCCTATCTTTTGGAAAAGGTGACCGCTCCATGCCGTAGCAGCCTCTGCTGGTCTTGATGATTCTTTGGGTGTGGTGTGAACCGAATTCTGATCGACAGGCACTGAAGAAGAAAAGGCATGCAAACACATATACTAAAGTGGATTCCCCAACATTCGAGCCCACTCCTTCTCAACCCACTTAAATTGGTTTCTTCGCTATACATATGATCTCAACCAACTTCCACTTTCTACAAGAATAATTAACTTCATGTCTAGATAATCACTATATGGTGACAAAGACAAGACAACTGCAGTAGTAGTATCACAGTATTATTTGTAAGGAATGTCTATACAACATTTGACTGTTTTTGATGACAAAAATAGTCAAATTGATCTGGGCGTTAGATCTCCATTCAACGGATCCACCCATACAAGCCCCCCTCCAAAAGAAATGACCCCCTCCAAAAAAAATAATTTAGGGTGTTAGATCTCCATCTAACGGCTCAAAATCTGACTAATTTTATCCTAAAAAATAGTCAAATGTTGTATAGACACTCCCTTATTTGTATTAGTTTGGTAAGCCAACATAAACGCACGGGATTTCCAACTGTATATATTACCTTGTAAGCTTGCACTAATCATTAAAAACCATTAATATGTTTGATTAATGGTTGGAAATTTAACAGGTGAATTATATGTCTCCTCCGAGTAAAGATCGACTCTATTCCTCTTGGAAGAGGCATCTTATTCTTTTTCCTGGTCGCTCTCTAGCTAGTTTCCTCGTCTAGAAATGAAACTTGCAGAAATAACTCAGCTAAACGAACACAATATTAGTCCGTTTAAAGCAAAGCAAAACAAACGAGCACAAATAGTATAGGAGACAGGACATATACCACCCCTACAGTTTTAATCCGAGAGTAGGAGAAAAAGAATCTTTAATTATATTAGTTTGATAAAAGAATCTTGAACTGATTTTCAGTTTCAATCAAATTAAATAAAAGAATAATGGCTGTGAATCTTTAAGGTCAAATTTTATCTTCAGGGTTGCTGAAAAGTGCTGCTAACTCAATGGTGTGCTGAGAAAATTGTAATATTTTCTTTTTGCTAAAGGAGATAAAGTGGCCTTTGCTGCTATCTCCTTGTCAAATTGACAGATGGAGCAGCTAGCATGAGTTCAAGTGGAGCCAATATATCCAGCTAGCACAGCCAATTCTCACTAAACATATATTCAACCAAGTCACCGTGGAGCTTAGAACCAGTTGCAATCTCCAATTAATGGTCTCAACTCTCAAAGGAGGAGAATGGATCTATCCTGAATTCTTCGCCGTTATTAATTTACGGTTAAGTCACTCTACGGCCTCAAGCAGGCACCACTTGTCTGATACCAGAGATTCGCATCCCACATTCGCTCTCTTGGTTTCATTGATCTCACTCCGATGCATCTCTATTTGTTCTCAAACAAGGTTCTAATCTTGCATTTTTTACTTCTCTGTGTCAATGACATAATTCTTGCTGTATCTTCTTCTCACCTCCTCACTAGCATCACTTGCTCCCTTCATCGTGAGTTTGCTATAAAGGATCTTGGTGCTCTCCATTTTTTTCTCAGTATTTCCATCACCGCTTTCCTCACAGGATGTTTCTCTCCTTTCAACATAGTGTAATTGCTTATATAATTTTTTTTTCATAATTTTATCTATTCTGAACTTTGAAGAAAAATTCTTGCAAACTGTATAATAAATAAACTTTCAAGAAAAATTCATAATGGATAAAATTATGAAAAAATTACACAAGCAAGTAAACTGTGTCAGGAGGCTACATAAAAAATCGTAATTTTTTGAACTCATTTGCTATATTTAAAATTCCAACAAAAATTGTACATAAATAGATTTTCCTAAAAAAACTTGCCACAGTGCATGCTCCACCGCGCGGTGGCCGTGCGGTTTCACCTTTGCCGCATGGTGGCCGTGCAGTTTCACCTTTGCCACATGGTGACCATGCTGTTTTGCCATGTGTCACACCGGGTCAATTCCACACAAAGTCATCATTTTTGCTATTTTCACGCAACAACTATCATTCTTACAAATACGAGCGCAAAAAACGCCAAAACGGCCAAAAAAAGTCGACTTTCTAGTACCTTATGCTACGTCTTTACAAATGACACTGAAAAGCCCCTAAAAATTCAAACCAGAAATTTTCGTGATTTTTGCTGCATTTTTGAGTGAATTCTGGGAACTTTCCCTTTTTGGAAAGCCCCCCGCCTTCCCGCTTTCCCTTCTAGGCCAGGCGCCTTCCCTCCTCCCTTGGCGCCACCTCCCTTTCCGCTTTCCCCGCTGACCGGCTCCCCCTCCCATTGGCGCTTTCCCCTCTTCCGCTGGCGCCTCCCTCCCTCCCCGCCTTCTCCCCGCGCACGCGCTTGCGCTGCGCGCTGTGCCCGCGGACAGCGCCACCCTCGGATCCTCCCCTCGCGCCCGCGCCGTCCCGACCGCCGCGGTCCGAAACCGTGGGCGCCTCTGCGCCACGCGTCACTCCGCATTTGCCCTGGGTCCCGCTCGTCAGTCCCCGCCTCCTCCTTCTCCCGCGCGCGGACGCGCCCCGCTTTGCCGCAGCTCACCTGCTCCCTCTCCCGTCCCATCGCCATTACAACTGTGCAGAGCCGGCGTCACCCTCCCCATCCCGCGGAGAGACTCCCCAACAACTCCCGTCCATCCCTATTGACCCCGCGCCTCGCCCGTTGCCTTCTCCCCGAAGGAGCCCCTCTCCTCCGCTCGGGTATAAAACCCCAATCCCCAGCTCCCTCCTTCTCCTTTGCTTCCTGAGCCACTCCACCGTTCCTATCCGCCTCCCAACACTTCAAAGCATCTCCCAGAGCCGCCGATTGGAGCCCCGCCGCCCGTAGCGCCGCCGTGGTCCTCCCCTACGTCGGCAACCCCGTAAAACGGATCTCCTCTTCCCCGCCCCCATTCTCCGATTGCATTCGTCTGGAGCATTCTCTCGGTGTGCTGATCATCTTGGTAACCTCTTTTTGGCAGGTGATCGCTCGAGGAGTCCCATCATCGAGGCTCCTTTCCGGCCGCCGCACCCTCCCCGTGGCCAGACTTCACCGCAGCTTCCCAGCCCCCTCTGCCACTGCCGTTGTGAGCCCCATGATCCCCTGTCCGTGTGACCGCAGCCAATCACACCATCTCGCCGCCGGTGACCTCCCTCGCCACCAAAAAGCCGAAGCATTCCCTTCTCCCTCCAGCTTTCCCCACTAATCCCCTCGCCTTCCAACTACCCAAAATGGGTTCCCCTCTCGAAGCCGCACCCGCCGGTGCCCTCGGTCGCCGTCGACGAGCCCCCTGGCGCCCAGGCCGCCGTCGCCACCGTAACTCGGCCCGGGAAGCACTGTAGCGGCTGGAGGAGGAAGAAGACTCCTCCCCCGCGACGTGGTCTCCTCTCCGCCGTCCATCCTCCCGTTGCCATATAACCTCGCCCGTCGGATCTTCCGTACCGCTTCGCCCGCGTCCCCCACTTCGTTGCCGTCCGATCTTCCCCGCTCTGCATCTCGCCCGTTCGCTCCGCCCCATCCTGACCAGTCGCCTGGGCCACGCGCCGCGCATCCGAGTCGCGCGGGCGCGCGTTGGCGTGGGCCAAGCCGGCCTGCCCAGTCGCCCGAGCGCGCGCGCGCCTGTGGGCCGCGCTGGCCTGCGGCCGCGCGGGTCGTTTCACCGGCCGGGCTGCACTGTAGCTCGGGCCGGCCCGACACTGTTCACACCGATTTTCCCGATTTTATCAATTTCTAAATTCCAGAAAAATCCAAATAAATCCTAGAAAACCCAAAAATTCCTAAATTTCACCACTTTGCTCCAAATAATATCCTGGACCTATTTTTGGCCTCCTCTCCCACAGAATCATCCCAAATAAATTTCTAAAATTGCCCATTTGGAGATTTATGCATTTTACTCCTTTTTAATTAGTTTATTTTTCCCTCGCTTGATTAGTTGCAAGCCGGGCTTACTTATTTTATGTGTTTGCGCTAGTGTCGGAGATCCAGGAAGCCCAAGTGCAGTCGCAGGATCCCGGTGTTTCTTCGTTCGAGCTAGCTGAGATCATCTGGATTGACGGTAAGTCCCAAATCCTTTGATCATGTTGTATCCCATGATGTTTAATTACGTTACTATGTTATTTGCATTAAGCTAGTTCTGAAATGCTAGTTCAAAGTAAAATAAAATGTTTAGAATGACATGATATGTAGTTAAACCTACCAACGACAAATGCCATGTTAAACTTGTAGCCATGCCTTTGTAACCCTAGAAATAATTACTTAATAATCTAGATAACTGTAGGTTATTATTATCATGCAAAGTCTTATACTAATAAGGTTGTGGCTGCGGGCCACTAAATTTGAAAACCCGACTCTAAGGTAGGGTGGTATGGGACACCGTATCTTAGAGCAGAGAGTGCCGGTGTGCACAAGTTAGGGTAAGGGTGTTGAGGGGCACCGCGAGACGGCTTTGGCCCACCGCTTACCCTAGGTTGGAGGTCGCGGACCTCGTGGAAAATGTAAGGTTTAGATCCTTACGCTGAGCAAATGACATAGTGACCGCTCAACCACAGGTGTTGACTTGTCAACCCTAGTTTAGTACCTGCTCAACTTAAGTGAAACCCCGCTTTGGGAGTCGGAGCAAGACAACGATAGGTTCCCACAACTCGGGTCCGGCGTTCCGCGATGGCCAGCGGATGCCCGAGGATGTGCGGGTTTCTTATCTATCGGGTGGAGTGTATACCAAGGGTTGAGCAGCGAAAAGACCCGGTTCCTTAACTCAGTCATGAGGGTTAAGGATGCGTGTGGGTAAAGTTGGGCAACTCTGCAGAGTCAAATAAATGGTATTCGAATACGCCGTGCTCCCGGTTAATGGAGCTGTGTCACTTGGGTGATTCCAGCAGCAAAGCTTAAGTAGTTTTGTACATGTTTTAACTTGATTAGTTGGTTAATTAACTCTTCATGAAAAACCCCTGAGATCTTAAGAAGTAGTTTTGGGTCCGTTTTATTAAAATGTTTGCAAATAAAACTGCATCCACCAAAGCTAATAAATCAAGCATACTCCCTTCCATTGTAACTCCGTGCATGTAGTAAGATAGAGTCCCTTTTGGGGCTTGCTGAGCCGGTTGTTTGGCTCACGGCTTGCTTAATCCACTCTTTAGAGGATCAAGACGAAGGTGAAGGTCTCCCCGTTGAGGAAGTCCTGGAGGATCTCTTCTTCGACGAGGACCCGTGGCTTTAGGTCTTCGCCGCGCTCAAGCGGACTCTGGAAGTCTTTTGTAATGTAATTGTACTTTGGGCTTGCACGCCCCGTTGTCAAAAACTGGATGTTATTCCATATGTGAAATATATGCTGGACTTTTGTTGTAAGCATGCAATGGTATACTCTTGCGCGACACTCCATAACTGTTCAGACGTGAATAGTTACGGAATGCCGTGTCCGTATGCGCCCCTGGAAACGGGGGCGTTACAAACACTAGATTTGTACATGATACTTTTGTTTGGATGCATGCCCTTTAATCGTAAAACAGAGCGCACTGACAACGACGGTTGGACTTGCCATTAGTTGGCTACTACCCTGTTCTTTTCTACTTGTGTTTTGGATATCGAGACACTCTCTAACTATTAGAGACAGTCTTCCACTAGTAGAGTGTCTATGTGTTGCAAAGACATCATAAAAGAGGAAGAGACATAGTTATAGACCATACAATATATATAATTTCTGTCACACACATATCAAGTAAAACATAACTATGCAAACTAAAATCCTAAAAGCAACATAAAATCTCATAAAAAAATTACTACATGTTGTAAAATCTTGTTAAAAAATTATTACATGTTGTAAAATCCCAAAATCAACATAAAGCTATCATCACTGTGAGGTCATTGAAATGCCACCACCATCACTTTGTAGTCGCTTGTCGAGCGGCTTGACAGTCCCCAACTTGATATTACCCAGCAACATGCATTGCGTTCTAGCATTGAATGTCCAACCTCATACCTAATTTTTGAAAGATGGACAAACATATATAGGTTTTGGCAAATATACAAGCCATTTTCATAACTAATTCAGCATGGATAATAGATATCAACAATCATTACAATTCTCAATACAAATATTGGCAATTATGAATTGAAGAATCTTATCGATTATTCTCCTTTTTCCTCTCAGAATGCTGCAATAATAATTATATAAGATCAGACAACAACTGTAGTTCTGTTCCTATCTTCAGCTGCCCAAAGAGTAGTAGTCGAGCATAAAAGCCAAAGCTCAGATCTGACAAGCCCTTTTATCCGCATGATTGACCAGGCTACTTTCGGCATAGCTTGTTTTCAACAATGTAGCACTATTGTGATTGTAGAATTCTGTTGTCATCTTGCCTCGTGGCACTCCAACGGACTGCCTAACATGGCCCTCGTCGTCTTTGCATCGTCCTCTCTTACTTCTTCTTGCAGTTCATTGCCACCGCTGCACCTTCGACCCCATTGATCGTCGCCACCTTGGCCCTGCCCTAGGTACCTCTATGCTCCACCGCCACCGTCGCCACTCTTACGTGGTGTCCTTGGGAAGCAGCAACTTGCCAGAGATCATCCATCTCATCCTCTATTTGGGCTACCGAATCATAGAGATGATGTAGTTCCTTTAGAGTCCTCTGAAAGGTAGTCTCCATGGCTTCGATCGGTGCCACCTGGTACTCCTCGTGGGTAGTAGTAAAGAAGGAGTTGAGTGTCTCATTGTTCTAGCAAGACAGATAGTAGTAGAAATGTACTATCTAAAAGTCGTTATCGTAGATATGGATCGACTCCCGAGTGGCCTCTAAGCTGCCCCTCCTATACTGGGTAGGGAAGTGGTGAGTCTGAGTGCCATCTCCGTCTCTCCCGTAGATGATGGCCTCCACACACCACGCGACAAGAGAAGAGACTAAGAAAAGGAAAGAAGAAAATAACAGTAGCACGCTATATTTTTTACAAGGGTTTTTGCTTAAGGAAACTAGCTTTTTTTTTTCTTCTAGAAATCAAGTCCTTAGACTAGCAGCCATTCTAACTATGGTTTATCCTATAGTTGATATGGCTCTGATATCACCTCTGTTGTGACCGGGATTTCACAATCCGAATCTCCTGTGTATTGGCAATTACCACATCCATACATACGTAATAATAAAAGTACTTAATATTACATAGGCATTCATAAATAGATCTTATGATCAGTTGTATAAAATGGGTCGATAGGCCAAATGAGATTGTTCATAACGAAGCAGCAAAAAGTAAATAAACCACAAGGAACTCCATGATCTATTACAGGCAATCAACTGGGGCTAAACCTAGTCCCGGCTTTCGTCTTCCATGTTATAACTAGAGGCATGGATATATCCATACACCGGGTCATCAATTCTGTCATCTAAAACCACATATTGAGCCACAATAAGTACAAAAGTAATCAGTAAGTCTCTATAGCAGAATATAGGTATAGATGTATATATCTACATGCAAGACATATCTAATGGAAGGTATTATGTTTCTTTTAGCAAAAAGCCAAGTTGTCAAATATAATATTTTAGCTAGTTTTCAAACCTATAACTTAGCCATTTTTACATTAAAACCAATATCCAGTTTTAAGTCAAATTCGTTATGAGAGCGAAATTCCTTTACTTTCATGTCCAATTTTCAGTTCAAGTTATCGTAACAATTTTATTCATAATCATCATTAATTTATGAAAGCTACGCAAGTGTGTTGTTTCTACACTTTTGCCAACGTTCGGGGGTATGACTATTCGAATAAATTTTTAATACTCTGTAAAGGTTATACATTTTTAGGTTGTACATCTTTATCTACAAGATATGATTAACTCATAATATTAGCCACTACACGCTTTCGTAGGCGTGCGACTGAGAAAATCATAACAAGACTTTTACAATGTTTAACTTTGATGTTTACTCCCACTCTAGGGTAGAATCTCTCAACACTAGTGACAGTGACCATTCCCATCCCAGGTTACGCCTCACCCTCAGAACGTTCCCATCCCAGGCTATACTTTCAATGAGAGACCCTATTGTTAGGGAGTTTATGGCCCTTCACGTTTACGAAATCCACAAGGGTAGTGACTGTTATAGGTCACTCCTAACAATCACATCAAAAATTCAGAAATCTACCTACCAATCTTATGCGTAGGATTCACGCCGAAGCTAAGCAAATTAGTGGGCTAGGTCCATCTCATAACTAGACTTGTGGTTGCACGATTTGTGTGTAGAAAAGAAAAGCACAAGAATTCGGTCCTTAATCGACTCGGGCAAGACCAACCACAAATCTAGAGCTTGTGCAATCCCTGCATGGTTATTCAAGAAATAACACGTGTAATCCCTACATGGCCAATCCAAAAATGACATGTGCAATCCCTGCACGGCCAATCCAAAAATAACACGTGCAATCTCTTTATGACCAATCCAATAATAAGTGCAATCCCTGCACCAGTCTCACACCAACCACTCGTCCGAGTCTCCACCATTTTAGAAAATATTTTCCTATTTCTAGTGGTAACCCATGTTACAGTCGCATTATCAGGTTTTCAATTTTATTTGGCAATATTTGTGTTGTATTTCATTTCATCACTAAAGTATTTCTAAGCACAACCTTAATCCAGTAAAGTTTAACCAATGGTGGAGTTGTTATCATTGTAAGTATCATAGGGCGATATGGCAAGAGAATATCAACAATCAAGAAAGAGAAGTACTAGATATCAAATGCATGGTGTAACTAGGCACTCAACCTTTGACATAACATTGAAGTAAATGACCATAGTAAGCATCCATTTGTATTTGAAAGTAAAATATTTGTATTTGAAAACTAGATTCAACATGATCAAATATAAGGACTTGCTTTAGTCAAATGAGGCTAGGGTGGGATCTTATTCGTTAGTGACGGGAGTGTCCGAAATGTCAAAGTCTATAAACGCGTAACTATCCATATTTAACACAACATTCAAATAAAATTCAAATGAACTCCAAAATTTATGATTTTGGTTATGTTGGAAATGTTTTGAATTTAGAAAGAAAAATCACTATATTGGATTTGAAATAAAGAAGTTATGACCTTTAAAGTTTGAACCAAGATGAAATTCTAGAAATTCGAAAATGTCTGACAGGTGGGGTTAGGCAGAATTTTCTTTTCGTTTTCAATTATTTTCTTAAGAAAAACATCTGGTGACGGATAGATTGGGTCTAGTGGGATTTTATTTTCCTTTCTAATTATTTTTATTCGAGAAATTGGGAGAGACTGACAAGTAGGGTCACAGTTCATATAGACTTAGTCCACGCAACTGTTTACGGATAGCGGGACCCACATGTCAGAGATAGTGGTCCATGGGTTGGGTCTACGCGACGGGCTTAAGGGTACGAGGTGCACATGTCAGTGAGTTGTGGGCTTTAAACCGGTGTGATTAGGATTCATAACCTCGCAGGGCCAACACATCATACCAATACTAATCACACACTTAACAGTTAGCTTAATCCTTGAGTTAATTAACCATCCAATAGGCGGGGCCCACTAGTCAGTGAGACCGAACAAAGTTATAGAGAGACGGTGAAGCTTCTTGGTAGCTTGCTGGTGGTGAGGGATAGGTCAGCATGCTCAGCTATGGGCCAAAATGGAATACATGGGCTAATAGCTAGCTATTGGTGGTGATGTCTATAGCGGTGGCTAACCAGCAATGAGTGACGACATGTCGGATCCTGGAGCAGCAACTCCAGAACCCTCTGTGTTAATCGCACTATCCCAGGAAAAGCTAGTGCACACAGTATCACAAAGACAAATATCATGCGTAATGACAAACTTTATTTATCTAATATGAGCCTGATGGCCAAAGTTTACAATAACAACAAAAGAAGACAGCGGAAGAAAAACATAAAGCAGCAGCCCATCCAGCCTTCCCACAAGGCGAATGACTGTAAGACGTGGCCTAGTCGTGGTCCTCACCGAAGTCGTCGAAAGCTTCCTCTGAAAGAGTTAGATTGAGCAACATGAGTACAAAAGTACTCCACAAGTTACACCAGGAGATTAACAGAATTGATGCATGCATATGGAATATCAAAGGAAGGCATAATATGGTTAATTTGCAGGAAAGGCAACATTGGAATAAATATCATAAAGTAAGTGCAAAAGCTCAATTGATACAATATGTAAAAACTTCATTGTTAATCAAAATAAATAGCATTAGTGTAGGTCCATCCCCTACACTAATCTAACCACGGGCATCCCACCCGGACCATCTTTTCCAAAACAAACTCGTATGGATTCCATCCATCCATACGGTTTTCAAAATCTCTCATGGATTCCATCCATCCATAAGGTTTTCATAAACCATTTTCAAAAGCAAAGTTTAATCTGTGAAAAACTTCACTCAGCTTGCCCATGACCGTGGGCACGACTATCCAAGATAGTTTATACACTCTGCAGAGGTTGTACAGCTTTACCCGCAAGACATGATCATCCCTTTTTGCCACCGGATTACACACTTCCTTAGGTGTGCGGCCGAGGAGATCATGGCAAGGCCTTTACAATGATCCATTGTCAACATAATCACGCCGCCACTAAGGTTTCACCACAATATGAATCCACATGTTGGGGCCCCCTCTTGTGCCATGTGAGACTTCTCACGGCCTATGCCGCGCTCACATTCAGCCTATAGCAAGATCATGTTGAAACTTCACAAATTATTCGGTCAGGTATGTCCCATACCAGACTTATGGTAGTACGATAGGGCTTTGCAATAGTAGCTCACAAACCGGTCCTTAACTTGACTTAGGCCTAACCACAAACCCCTTGTGCCTGGCAATCGACATCGTGTCACCAAACAATGATGCATGCCAACAAGCACCCACCACCATACCAATGCCTAAGTCTAAATCCAGTTTTATATTTTGTTTGAAAACATTTTCATAAACATTATTGACTCACCAAAGTCAAGAATTCATGATAAAAGGTTATCATTTTATGTGAAAGATCATCCCAAACCATAATTATCTAAGCATGGCTAAGCATTTCTACAAAATTTCTAGTTAGTGCTAATGTACTAACTAGGTTTTATCTAGGGTTGACAAGGTATATTGATATCCAAGGTCAAATTCATACAAAATTCAAATAAAATTCAAAAATTGAAAAAGAGTCTAGATTTGGGATCCTCAAGGATTTTAGAAGATTTTAAATTCTGAACGGCTCAAATCGGAGTTAAAATGAGAAAGCTAGGGCTTCCAGAAGTTTAAAAAGAGAGAAAATGGAAAAGGCCGGTTTTCGGGAATTATTTTTGTACTGGAAAATACTATTTATGACGTTAGTAATTTTGAATTTTTGGGCGGGAATTATTTTAAAACCCAAAAGCTGACGTGGCCGGCCACGTGGCTGCCACTCGGCCGCCACGTGCGCACGGCCGGCTGATGTGGCCAACAAGACGGTGACGCACGGGGGAAGGCGTGCTCGCCGGCGCGCGGATGGCCGGCGATGGCCGGCGAGGGCGGCGGTCGGAGGGGAGGCGGCAGGGCTTCGGCCTTACCCGGTGCCGAGGCTTGGGGTGGCCGGAGGCAACGACGGCGGAAGAGAGAAGGCGGTGGCGGCGGGTGGCTAAGGCGCGGCGGCGAGGGAAGGGCGGGAGTTCCAGCCGGGGTGGGGAGAGGAGAGCTCGTGGAGGAGCGGTGCGGAGGAGAGGCTCCCGGGGGGCTTTTATAGGGGGAAGGGGGCGCAGGCTCGCCGGAAAATGCGGGGCGGAGCCAATTCGGTAGGGATGGTTGAACGCGGAGGCGGCGCCATTAATAGGCGGCGGGGTGCGGCGGCGAGAGAGGGCCCCGAGGGAGCGGCCATCGGGAAGAGGGTGCGACGGTTCGGAGCTCACGTAACCATTAATGGAGGCGACGGCTTTCGGGCGGGGCGGCGTTTTTATGGGGTGGCGGGGTGCGGCGGTGAGGGAGGAGGCCGAGGGGGCGGTTTTCGGGAGGAGTGGCGGCCGGCAGCGAAGCTATGGTGGGCGGCAATGGTGGCACATGGTTTGGAGGAGAGAGAGGGAGGGGGGAAGAAGGTGATGGAGGTTGAAGATGATTCTTACATGTGGGCCCCATGCGTCGGTGGGAGAGGGAGGGGATGAAGGGGTATGGGTGGTTGGATGAAAGGCACATGGCAAGGAGGAGGTGTCTCGGCCATTGGTGGTTAAGTGGTGATGAATGGCTCTGATCGGATCAAGGAGTGGGTTGGATTAAATCCAGGGCGGACACGTGTCGGCCTAGGATTAATCTGGGGTAGATTTTCGGATTAAAATTTAAGAAAATAGCAGAAAATTTAATAAATACTTAGAAAATAGTAAATAATGTCTAAAAATTCCAGAAAATTCATAGAAAATTCTTGAAACTATTTTAGACTTAGGAAAAATATTTTTTTTAATTCAATTTTAGCCTTTAAAATTTTTATAAAATATCTTTTGACATTAAAAATTGATTTTTAATTCAAGAAAATTCTCAAAAAATTTTATAAAAGGTTTTAGACTCACTAAAAATATTTCCAACTTAAACTTGGTCTTTTCATTATTACAAAAAAATCCCTTTTAGCTTTGAAATTGATATTTAAATCCTAGAAAATTCTCTGAAATTACTATAAATTTTAGGAAAGCTTGGGAAATCAAAATAAACTCTTTGTGGCTTTAATAAAATATTTAAAATACTTTTCTGGCTTTAGGCTCTTGGAAGAAATTTAGATAACTCCAAAGAACCATAGAAAATCCGAATAAAAGCCAAATGTTTTAAATACTTAATTTGAAATAGTGTTTTTACAAAAACTTTCAAATACCTTTTTGTTTGATCACAATTTTATGTTTTTAGTTAAATTAATTTTAACAAAAGCCTTTTTCCAAAGCTGAAAACAGGCAAATGAAATCTTCAAATTTTAAGCATCCAAAGAACACTTATTTTTATTTTTAAATTAAATTAATTTTTTTTTTGAAATTTTGGAATAACAGCTGGGCTGTTACACGACACTAGGCGGTGGCACTATGCCAACAACACAGAGCCACACTCAGGCCAAAGCCAAGTGCGCAATAGGTCCAGGGAGTTGCCAAGAGCGTTTTGGGCATGACTTAGGGACTTAGGGTCATCAGATTGGGATCGACGGCGATGACATGGCTGGCAATTGTGAACTTTGGATTTTCTACCTAGTTTCTTCAAATTGATGATGGTTCCATGATCTACGAGCTAAGTTGAAGCTAATGAAGCAATGCTCAATGTTTTTTGCGTGGCGTGCCATGCTGTCCGCGGTGGACAGCGACGGCGAGGAAGGGTGAATGTGGCGGTTCTAGGGTATGATGGCTATCCTATAAGTTTGGCTTTGAAGTGAATTGCAAGGGGGTAGAAGGGCTTACAGAGATCTTGGGTGAGGTATAAGAACGACGGCAGTAAGGAGCTTGGTCGACATCGGGGAAGATTGCGTCCTGGCAGCTTTGGGGCACGACAAGGCAATTAAAGGGGCACATTAGTACGGGGAAGTCAAGGCAAACAAGAATGGCATGGTGACTAGGGATGGCAATTATGCCCGTTTACTCGTATACCCGTGGGTAAATATCATAATGGAGCTGGGTATGGGATATTTTCTTTACCCACGGGTATGGAAATGGGGGGAACACTCTACCCGTTGGGTGAACGGGCACAGGTATGGGTAAGTTCCACCCGTACCCGCCCCGTCTGTTTACCCACGATATAGATTGATAGGTGGCGCAGCCATAGCAATATCTCTAATTGCTATTGATTGTTATAAACTTTTGCATATCTCTAATTGGTATTGATTGTTATAAAATTTTTTGATAGCTATTATATTTCCTAGCAATAGCTGCTGCTTATATGAACCTATCATTAGTTCAACTCTCAGATGGTGACTCTCAGTTCACGGGTAAACGGGCATGCCCATGGGCGACGGGTACCCGCGGGCGATGGGTATGGGTGAGGTTCTTCACCCGTCGTCCTTCATGGGTATGCCTGTGGGCGTAAATCGAGGTCGTGGGTATGGGTATGGGTATGGGCAAGCACTGCCTGTACCCGTCGTGGCCGATTGCCATCCCTAAGGTGACCATACTTGAAGCTTACTCGAGCGAAGGGAACGAGTGATGAGGTCGGTGATGGTGCTACGCAAAGGAAATTCTTCCTCTCCAAGGGTGATGGGGGCACGGGAGCTCAAGGGAAGCAATGAGCGAGTGAGTACAAAGGTTTTGACACGCAAAGGACAGCTTAAATAGGGGGCGAGAAGGCACGAGCACCATGAGTAGCTTTGGACACCATGTGAGAAAGAGCTTGAAAACGAGAGAGAGGGTAAGCTGGCGACGTGACAAGGTTGCACATGAACATGCTAGGGGAGAGAGAGTGGCCAGTTGCGCGCAAGAGAGGAGATAGGGTAGTACTCGGCTAATGGGAGGGACCGAGGCCCACATGTCAGTGGCAACGAGAGAGAAGACAAGACGGCGGGTTGGGCACACGGGTGAGCGAATGCTGGGCCAACTCGGCTAGGCCACGACATGAAAAGAAAAAGAGGAGAAAAAGAAAGTGGGCCGAGGAAAAGAGGAACCAGCTAGGCCGACTAAATAGGCCCGAAGGCAAGGGAGGTAAAAGATTATGGTTTAAACTTAAATTCTGGTTTTTGAGTTGAGTTTAATTTTGTAATTTGAATTCCAATAGGTAGTTGCACACAAAATTTTTAGGAAAAATTCCTCAATATCCAATTAGCTTCTAAAAATTTTGAAATCATAATTTTGGGCCAAAGAAATTATTTTAAAAATCTTAAACTCAAGCAAGGCTTTAGGAATTTTTTTAAAATGCACCAAAAAATTTAAATTCACGAAAATTATGCATGTGGGTGGGTTCTTTTGGACTGTGGCTTATAGCTTAAATTTTTGAATTCTAACTATTCGCGAGATGCAGTACACAGAGAAAATAATCGTATGCAATTTTGGCCAGCTGAACTCAATCTACTTTTTACTATAATTTTCCTATTGATCCCGCTTTAAAAAAAACACACCGTTTAAAAGTTAGTTATTGTAGCACAACCCATAAACCATAAGCCATAAGAGGAAAAGAAGACAACCTTAATGTGAAGCCAAAATTGAGCTGTTACCCCGAGAATTTCAACAAGGGTTACCACATCACAAAAGCGGGAATTAAACACAACTGCTGACCATCATATCTCCAAACCATCTCTGAAAGGTAGTAGTAACATAAAAGTCAATATCCCCATGAAAAGTATTTCTGCGCATATCCTTGCCCGATTAGTATCACAAACTAAAAATTCCTCCAGATGCACAAAAAAGAAACACTTAACCAGAGCTCTTGCTGATCACAAAACCCTGACTATCATTATCAAGTAACATTTTCCTCACACCATGAGCTCACAGTGTTCACTGGGACCCGTTGAATTTTGCCATCATCTTTGCTATGATAGGACCCACCTTGGGGTTGGCTTGGTGCCTAGCGAAACTGGCAGGATTGTTCATCACTGCAAACAATTTAAACACAGGGTGAAATAACTAAAAGTACAGTAGTAATACGAGTAGAACAGTGTAGCCTTAACCTAGCAAATATGCAGTGATACAACTAAGGCAGACTAGCCCGCTATCCTATTAGTAGTGCCTTCATGTTTTAAACAGAATATAGTCAACTTTGTCTAGACATCATAATTTGTTAGGCATATTACTTTGCGCTGAAACCCAGATGCAAGGGTGCCATTGTCCACATATTTGGACCATGCAAATACTGCTATGAACTATGAATACCACATGCACTATATTCTTATAAAATCTTCAGAGAACCTAATCCATACCCCCACAACTCCCAAATCACAAACCTACCCTTGATTTGCACCAACATATCACTTATGACTACTCTCCATTCAGACTTTGCAACGAAATATTTAGCATGTATAACATTACCCTTAATGGGAATTGTATAACCAGTCAGCACTGCTTTCGCACAAGGACGTGACCACGAAGATTCATTTTATCCAGAAACCATACTATAAAGGAAGCTGGAACTTGAACAATAGGCATCACAATATTTCTGTGGGAAAGCGTACCATCTTGAAGAGCCGCCATAACCTCTGGGTCACCAAATGCTGCCATCAGGTCAGGGTCCTGTTGAACAAAGAAAGCACAATTGTGTATAAGAGGGAGGTTTTTCCACTATCAAAAGTGGATTACAAGGAACAAAACCAAGAAAGGCAGCTAATGCTTAAGCACTTACATTCAGGATTTTACCTGTATCGACATTACCAGGAACACCTCCAGGCATAGCACCCCCAGGAAAACCACCGGGCATTCCTCCTCCCTGCATCCCTCCTCCACCAGGCATCCCTGGAAAGCCCCCTCCGGGCATCCCTCCTGGGAAGCCTCCACCAGGCATCCCTCCTGGGAAGCCCCTGGGAGATGGACCTCCTGATGAGCGACTTGATGATTACTCCTTCCTCTTGGCCTTGTCATAAGCAGCCTGGTAAAAGTACACAATGCATTAGTTCAGATACAACCATGAGCAGTGTCCTTGGGAAATACATACCTGGAGTGGAAGTTTTAGTACGAGTTACCTGTGTCTCTGCCCATCGATGAAGCCGATCATGCTCAGCTCTCTTTTCTTCCCTCTCTTTCCACAGCCGCTCATACTTCCTGCGATGTTCCATTATCTTGTGTGCATTAGGCTCCACCTGCAAGATCACCAATGCCAAGATTATATGAGCTTGCCACACGCAAAGAGAGCACAATTGTTCTAACAAAATTCTACCTTCTTAAGCACAGCATTGATCTCATCATCATAATCCATGTTTGATGCTGTGCGCAGATCACGAGCAGCTTCCTCCCATTTGCCAAGAATAGCATAAGCCATTCCACGAGTTTTATAGCCTTTTGCGGAGTCTGGGTTAATCTAAAAGAGATACAATGGAGTAGGGTTCTCATTTCCAATCATCCGGACATCCCAGATCCTTATGACACCATCGGATGAAGGCGAAGCAATTAGATTGCACAATTCAGATCCATCGTTCCGGTTATCAAAGATGGCAATCCCTTTTACACGAGTTGAATGAGCATCCTCAATGCGCGATGAAACCTTGCCGCTGGATAGATCCCAAGCAGTAATACCACGATCCTCTCCTCCAGTGTAAAGTACCCCATTCTAACACATACATGATAAACAAGTGACCAACATGCAAAAGGCAACAGCATATATTCATATTCATATGATGTTTCTAAAAGATAGATTGGGTGGAAAGAGTAGCAAACGTAGCAGAGGTCGGAGATCAACCCAAAGTGTTATGACACGAAGCATCTGAAGATCCACCTTATAAATAAAGGGAAATGGTCCTAATAGCTAAAATCATAGCATGAAGTTTGTACCTAGCTGTCAATTCACCACATTATGGGCAGCCACATAGCTGATCAAAGTCGAATTTGCATTCCACAAGATGACACATTTCAACAATTTCTCAGCCACTACATTCTAAACCACTCCTGATCATTTAATCCAGAATTTGCATTACGCGATAAGCATTCTTATGACATGATCTGTGTAAGTTTTATCAGGAAGTGCGGAAAATGCTAGTAGCAATACCGTTGCAGGTCCGAAGGAGAGCACCCTCTTGCCGCAGTCCATCTCATGAACGATCCTGGCGTCCTCCGAGTCGTGCACGGTCACCTTCTCCTCGGTGGCCATCACAAATCGGTCGCCACCGGCGCCGTCCTCGGCGTATGCGACCGCCGACGCGGGGCGCTCGAGGCGGCACGCAAAGCTGTGGCGCCCGAGGCGGCACGCAAAGCTGTGGCGCCCGCAAACGAGGTTGAGCATGGCGAGACCTCCGCGCGGCTGACAACGAGAGCGATCCGCCCCGAGGGGTGCACGGCGAGGCCGTCCGTGGCCTCGTTGGGGGGGGGGGGGAGGCGCGGAGCGAGGCGAGGAGATGCGCCACAGGTTGCCAGCCTCCCACGCCGCCAGCTGTGACAGCACGTCCCGCGGCACAGGCTCCCGCCGCAGAAGCTCCTCCGCCGCGCCCGACCGGTGGTCGTCGACGTCCAGAAACAGCGCCCGCACGTTGCTATCTTCCCTCATCTCCTCTCCTTAAGTTCTTCACACGGTCCACTTTATAATGGACAAACCATTGTGATGCTGATATATAGCCCTTTGAGTGGTGGCTAACAAACCTTCAAGTGCCATATCTACCAGTCCATTTGCTGGCTGTAAGGAAGTCGGTGAAGTGGTAAGGTATGAGTAGGTGAACTGCGGATTGCATTGCATCCAGAAGAAAAGGAACAAGCTATCCAGCGTGTAATGCTTCCGATTCTCACTATCACAGTTGATTGCTCTTCGAAGTCTTAAAACATCATCTTATCAACAAACACAAAATACACCAGCATGTAAAAAAATCAATTATCTTGTATTTCTTGTTTCAGAAGACCCCTTTCAACAAACTTGACGATAAGCTTTCCAGCAGCTGGTTTGTGTTCCTCTAAGGCCAGCTGATTGTCAACCTTTTGACATAATTTAACATCAGGAATTAAATTTCTCTGGAACATTCGACACGCCACATTGTATGACTTAAGTGTGAAGCCTCTATTAAGAAAACTCTCCATCAGAATGTGGCATGTCTGAGCATCTCTCTCTGAGGCAGTTCAGTACCTTGCTGAGGAGACTGTAAGCCTCGTTAAGTTTACCGAATGCACATAGCTTCTCAATGACCTGATTGTATGCACTCTTAAGCTCTTGTCTTGCTAACATCTCCTCCAGGAGATTGAGTAACTCTTCCACTTTACCCTTCTCACAGTATCTATGTATCACTGTCCTGTATGTAACAGGTGTAGGGAGCAAACCTCTATTAAGCATTTTCTCAACAAGCTCTGTGGCTTGTTTCAATCTACCTTTCTTTCCCAAAGCATCAACAACAACAGTATAAGTTACAACATCTGGATGCCTGTTGCTCAAATACATGTCATCCAGCAAAGAGAGCGCAGATTCCAAATCACCCTGCCGAGAAAATCCATGAATCACTGTAGTGAAGTTAACAACATTAATGGTACAACCTTTGCTTTGACACCGCTCCATGAAGTCTTTGGCCTCCGCTGGCTTTCCTTCCTTACATATAGCATGGATCAATAAGTTAATCTCCACGGTAGTGGGGAAGAAACCCTTCTGCAACATCTGCACTACGACATCACACGATTCCTTTAGTTTCCCTTCTCTTCTAAATCCATGCATTACGACACTGTATGTGATGTCACTTGGAGTCCACCACTCCTCTTGGCTCTTATCTAGCAACTCCCAGGCTTCTGAAGTTTTCCCAACTTTGCAGAGCCCATTTAACAGTGCAGTATGTGTGACTGTGTTTGGCTTGCAACCATTCTTATACATATGCTTCATCATCTTTCTTGCTTGATCAATTGCCCCGATCCGGCAGAACCCATCAACAACCGCACTATATGTCACAACATCAGGGCGACACCCTTTTGAGATCATCTCACCAACAATCTCCTTTGCCTCTGCCATCCTCCCACCCAAGCAAAATGAGTGCACAATTGAACTATATCCAACCTCATCAACACGAAATCTTTTGCCCTTTGACTCCCTCAAGAACTCCAATGCCTCGTCTGCATGGCCATGCTTTGCAAGCACGTGGATGAGCACGTTATACGTCACCTGATCTGGAAATAGACCAGAGTCGTTCCTCATCCTCTCAAGCAAACCATGCACCTCTTCCACCCTCTTCTCCTTGCACAAGAAGCTCATCACTGTATAGTAGCTAATCTTATCAGGCGGGCACCCATTTTCTAGCATCATACCAAACATCCCTAGCGCATCAACAACCCGTCGAGCGCTACATAACCCCTTGATAAGGCAATTGTATGTGACCACGTCTGGCTCAACCCCGACACGGCGCATCCGTTCGGCAAATTCAATCGCTTTGTCGACACGGCCAGCCACAACAAGCACATTCACCGCCACGTTGCATATGGATATGTCGGGCGCGCACCCGTCCTTCTGCATCAGTTGGAGCACACGCATGGCGGAGCGCAGCTTCCCCGCGCGGCTGTACGAGAGCATGAGATGCGCGAACTGCCGCGGCGGATCATGAGGCGCATGTCGCGGCGCGCGGGGTCGTGGAGCCTGGTGCGGCTGAGAAGGCCCAGCATTTCGTCGAACACCTCCGGGGCGTGGCGGTAGCGCCACTGGCGGTCGGCCCACTGGAAGAACTCGAACGCGTGGCGGACGTCCACCTGCGCCCGCGCGCAAAGCACGGCCCGGACCTGGGGCGGGGAGAGCACGCGGAGGAGGTGGCGGAGCTGGGCCTCCAGCTTCGGGCTCCACGAGTCCCGGAGCTCAAGCAGCCTGCAGGTGTCGCGCACGAGGCGGCTGCGCGACTCCTCCGCGAGGTCATCTTCTCGGGCAACTTCTTGCCCGGCGGAGACGGTGGCGAGTTCCCCGGCTGGGGCCGAGGAGGATGTGGTTGTGGTGCAGAGGCGGCGGGGTTGGAGGAGCAATGGGTTCTTGGTTAGGAATCTGTCGGTTTGGGGTAGGTGAATTGCGGATTGCATTGCATCCAGAAGAAAAGGAACAAGCTATCCAGCGTGTAATTGATTGCTCATCGAAGTGGCGAGGCGGCGACGCAGCGGACGGGGCCCGAGTGGGCCGGGTAGGAGAAGAACGGCGCGAGGGCTAGGGTTTCGGAGGAGGCAGAGGCGGTTAGGGTTTTGAGGGAGAAGCCCCAGATGAAGCGCTCGTAGGAGCCGGCGACGAGATGGAGGGGGCAAGCAAAGCCTTCGCGCCGCCGCCAACGGTGTAAAGGTTGGGGGAGAGAGAGAGGAGGAGGGTTTGGGCCTCTGGTGTTTTGTTTGGTGCCCCAGGAGGAGAATTTTCCCTTTTTGGGCCGCCTTGTGTTTTTTTTAAAAAAAATCTAGTACTCTTGGTAATTTTTTTTAGATGAACGGGTGCTTGACACTTGGCATGTGTCACGCCTCTAGAGCATGGAACCATGGTGCAGAGCGCGGCTAGGCGCCCAGTGCTGGCGGGGCCACTGACCTTCCGTGCCACCAGACCGCAGCAGGTGGTTGTCGCGCCACCCGAGTGCGTGAAGGGTCAGTCAACTCCTGCGCCATCCTATCGCAAGAAGGGTCGGCCTTCCGCACCACTCGAGCGTGTGAGCCAGTAGGCCCGATTAGGGTTTTTGGTTTTTTTTGTCTCTATCGGCATAGTTTTTGTAATCCTGGTTCCCGTAGCAAGTTTTTTTTAGGGTCGCCCACAAAGCACTCGGCAAAGTTTTTTTTAATAGCATTCCTTTCCTCTCTTTCTTTTCCATACCGTGTTTTACAAATTTGCTCGAATGTACTTTGAAAATGCCTTATCAAATTCACTCAACAATGCATATTCGATGCTTCTACGAATATTAGACCATTATTTCATGCAGTTATAGCTCAAATTCAATTTATATCAATTAAATTTCTATAATTGCAGTTTAAAAATTAAAATTATCAAACGGATCCGAAAATTTACCAAAATTTCACATGAAACAATCTCTGTTGTCTATTGCCTATACAAAAAGTTTTGTAGTCAAACCACAATTCGACCGTCACTTTGACTCCAAATCTTACCGGATCCTTCTCAACTCTACGCTTCTTCTTCAGAAATGTTTCGTTTTGTAAGCATCGTACGTGACAACTTATGCGAAATCTTATCAATTTTTTACCATAGTCTCCACGTATGATATCATGACATCTTGACAAATCTCATGATTTTCAGACTTCGTTTGCTTTTTTCAAAATTTAAAAACCATTTGGCCACAAGTTCGTGGTCGTGTTTCCTGAACAAGATGTTCGAAATTCCATTTCATTTCACAGGTAAGGCCTCAAACCAGGCTGAATAACATGAATATCACTTTTCTACTCATTTTTTCCTATTATTTTAATCACTTGCAGTTCAAATTTGACTTGATTCAAAAAATTACTGGAAATGCAATTAATTAATTAAATATAGCAAACAAATACAAAAATATACTAGATTTTAACATGGAGTACCATATGTTGTATGTGGAGAGTAGAAAAAGTTTGAAGGGTAGGAAAGGAAAAGGTTTTTATTTCTTTGTCGAGTGCCGCAAAAAAAACACTCGGCAAAGATTCTTTGCCGAGTGTCAGCTCCAGACACCCGGCAAAGTTCTAACGGCGGCGGCTGGTCACTAACGGACAGCGGTTGGTGCCGAGTGTTTTATATTTGCCGAGTGTTTTCTTGTCAGCACTCGGCAAAGAGCTTTGTTTGCCGAGTGTCTACTCCGCAACACTCGGCAAAGATATTTTTTGCCGAGTGTTTTATTTTCGCCGAGTGTTCCCATGGAGGCACTCGGCAAAGCGGTTGTTTACGGAGTGCCCGATAGGTTGCACTCGGCAAAAGTCCAGACACTCGGCATATAGCAGCTTTCCGGTAGTGTACCGTCTGCACAGAGACTCCTATGATCAAGCCCCACCAGATTCCCTAGTAAGTTGACATAAAGAGAAGTTAATTGCAACTGATCAATACCTCCCTCTGAAAACTGTAACAGATAAAGATTAACTGAAGAGGAAATAAATTAACAGAAGAAGTTACAGCTGCTCCAAGGCTCGTCTTGTATCTTAGGACGCATCCAATTGGCAGCCCAATCAGGTAGTAAGCCCCAACATTGACATAGGCAACTACGACTTGCCACCCGCTCCCAACGGCGACTCCTGTAGAATTCTCAGAGACAACGAGCAATTCAGTTACTATCCTATACTCATATACTATTTGTTGTGGCTACAGGCCAAACAGTAAAGGGGACTAGTAGAAGAGGAAGAGGAGAGCCAGATCTGTGGGAGAGTTGGTAAGCATGAGAGGATGCCCCTCCTCCTGCCCCTCCTGGGGGTTTGTATACATGAATGGGGTAGAATGGGAAATCCCCATTCTACCCCTTAGTACTTACAAAGGATGATGGTACATTGGTATATTTACATGAGTATATTCCTCTACACTATCGGGCCTATTACATATTAGGCCAGTTGCAAGCCCCAGTCACAGGGGGTTGGGCCACCCCCACAACACTATTCTCACATTCGAGAAATGTGAACTAGCAGTGCTCTATGTAAGTGTGCCTGAGAGGATTGGCTGAATTCCATTCAAGAAGATGCTGATGGCCAGCAATGGTGTCAGACTGACAACGGCCTCGACTATTGTGGTGTTGCTCATGTAGAGTGTGCTCAATGGATACCTGAGGATCATGACTAGAATTGTAGCAAGAATACTGAAGGCGATGCTCGCTGTGACAACCACGATGACCGACAACCTTGCCACATTTGGATGGCCACCTCCAAGCTCATTGCCGATGCAAATACTGCGTGATAGATTCATGCAAATGTTTGATCAGTGAGGGGAAATCTACTACCACATTTGGAGTTGCCCCGCCGCGGCCACGTCCGTGGCCTGCCCGATGAGCCACAGGAACGGGTCGGCATACCAGTAGAGGAAGGTGATGGCGACGGCTGTTGCTAACTGGAGCACGAGCGCCCTCTAGCACACGACGCCCATGGCCCTGTACCTCCTGGCCCCGTAGGCCTGGCCGCACACCGTCTGCACCGTACTCGCCATGCCAATGTGCAGCATTGCATGCAAGCAACATGGCATACAATAGCAGTGTGTGTGCTGTATGGGCAACGGAATTCAAGAAACGCACGATTTACCATGATGCCGTAGGTTAGGCCCTGGATGCCGATGTTGGTGATGGAGGCGCCGGCTAGCTCGAGCTTGCCGAGGTGGCCAACGAACATCTGCGTGACGAGGCTGAGCGTGAAGCAGAAGAGCGTGATGAGGATAGACGCCCACGAGATGCACCACAGGTTGCCAGCCTCCCACACCGCCAACCGTGATAGCACATCCCGCAGCACAGGCTCCCGCCGCAGAAGCTCCTCCGCCGCGCCCGACCGGTGGTCGTCGACGTTAAACGGCGCCCGCAGGTTGCTATCTTCCCTCATTGTCTCCTCTCCTTAAGTTCTTCACACGGTCCACTTCATAATGGACAAAACATTGTGATGCTGATTTATAGCCCTTTGAGTGGCGGCTAACAAACCTTCAAGTGCCATATCTACCAGTCCATTTGCTGGCTGTAAGGAAGTCGGTGAAGTGGTAAGGTATGAGTTTGAAGTGTGCAATATATCTGTTAGACCATGTGGCTAGATCTAGGATATTTTGGTGATGAATAATTAACAACGGTTAATTTGTGATGAATAATTGATGAAGTTTCTTGCTGTTACTTGAGGTGTGCGGCTTGTGAGTGGACTAATATTGGTCAAGTTAGGAAGAACTTGCGATTATGGTCAGTGACGATGTAGACTGGAACTAGGATGGGAGATCCGAGGTTCAGATGGTCAAGGATGTCATGAGTTGGTCGGGCTCATGCTTGGGGCGCATGGGAGATCAAAGATGGATGATACGTGTTGGAGCTACGGAGGTGCGGTCCGAAGGCTGCAACACGTGGTTAATGATGCGTGGAGAAGCTACGGGAGGTGCGGTCCTGGAGGCTTTGACACATGACGAGTTAGAAAAGTTGAAATTTTGGAAAACCCGTGTTGAAAAGGGTTTCAGGTCCCTTTGCTGTTGGAAGTAGATTAGAACTCGTGGGGTTAGGCTCAGCCCGTGTTTTGGGGCCTAGACTATAAATAGATATGGGGTTACGGGCTAATCCTGTGACTTTTGGAGAGACTAATTTCGTGCTAGAGCTTAGGGGTGCTAGGAGATAGCACGTTATAGCCACCATGATTCAGAAATAAAATCGTAGATTAATTCTAAAAAAGAATTCGGCAACGGCGAATTTCCATCATCCGTGACGTGTGTTCTTCATATTGTCCGTCGCATAGTGCCTCGTCGTTTCGAGCCTTGGCAATTTTCTTTGGGCGCCTCGGTCTGCGTGCATCTACAGATTATGATCTCAGCGTCAACCCATTACATTTGTTAGTGGCCTTGGCCGTTGTTCGATTCATGACCAGCGAAGCAGCGGTTAAGATTTTCCCCTGTTTATTCCTGATCTGCGGAAGACTAGAAAGAAAAGACTTGGCGTATCCTCGCTTCGTGGCATCACGCGGAGAGTCAAAAGCTAGATAGTAGTACTATCCCCTCACGTGAAGATAGAAGATCAGCAGCAAATAAGTCCATCCTGTGGTGCTCTTTCGTGGCATATGCCTAGATAATAAAATTTTGGATGCAGTGTCACAGTCCGAAAGCAACGGCGCCAAGTTCTTTAATTCTCTACTACAATATTCTACAGCATTTGCTACATTACTCTACAATATTTGCTACGGTACACTACAGTATTTGCTACAGTAATCGAGATAAAAACAATATTTCCTTGCTGTTTTTATGAGATTTTGAGAAAAACTTCCATTCGGTGTTGCAATCATTCACCCCACTCTAATTACCATCGACGATCCTACAAATGGTATCAGAGTAGGTTGCAATGACATCAGATCGGGTTCGCTTTTCAGGTAAACCACCGTTTTTTGATGAATCAGATTATCTTTATTGGAAAACACGCATGGAGGTTTTTCTTCAAGCACAAGATACTTCTATCTGGTAAAAAGTTAAAAATACATATGAAGTACCTCCTATTGTTACAACTGAGAATTCCTTTGATGTTGAAGCTAATTCTAAGACTAGAAATATCTTGTTGCAAGTTTTAAGTAGAAACGAGTTTGTCAAAATTGCTCACATTAAATCTGCAAATAAAATTTGGACCAATCTAGTTGATTATCATTAAAGATCTAAATCTGTTAAAGGTGTGAGTCAGAATCAATTCAAAAAGGAGTATTCTAAATTTGAGATGAAACCAGGAGAATCGGTAGATGCATTTTTTAGCGCTTCAATAAAATTGTTAGTGATTTGCAATCTGTTGATGTCACATATTCTGATTCTGACAATGTTCGTCAAATTTTAAATGCTTTGAATATGTTTGTTTGGAATGTATTAGTGACTATAATCAATCATTTTATTAATATGGAAACACTCACTTTGAATGATCTTTATTACAAGATGAAAACACATGAAATTGATGTTTTGGCCAGGATAAACAAGACTAATTCTTTGGGCGTAGTGACTAACCAAGCTGACAGTTCTTCTAGTTCTTCTATTGTTTCTTTGTCTGTGTTGTGCTCTATTTCAGATGAACAATTAGAGAAAATTCCAGAAGAGCAGCTTGTACTTCTGTCTAACAGGGTGACCAAGGCAATTAACAACATCATATTAAGACGTAGAAGAGCTCCAATCAGATGCTATGAATGTGGCGAGCTAAACCACATTAAGATGAATTACCCTAAATTGAGGAGCAAGGAGGTCAAAGATGACAAGGCACCAACTTGTCGCTCTCAAATCAGGATTGATTCAAACAAGAAGCGCAATTATCACAGGGCAATCAACAAGATAATTTCAGTACTTGATGAGATTGTTTTGAGTGATGATGATTCTGAAAGCGATAATGAGGGCAATGGTAAGAAGGCAAAGGAGGTGGACTTCACATGGATGTGTTTTATGGCCAACAGTGAGGAGCTCAATGATGATGACCTTTACAGTGATCTTGATGAGGTAAAATCTTCTTATACCGATTTATCTCATGCTGTTCTTAGATTGACAGAGGAGCTCAAAAAGTATAAAAAGAAAATTAAAAATCATGATTTCGTTGTTGAGAGCTTAAATTCTGAAATCAATAGACTTAAAACATCTATTCCTGATTATGAATCTTGTGAGTCTTGCCAAGTTTTACATACTGAGTTGGAGTCTGCTAGAATAATTAATGCATCAAGTCTGGTTTAACTTAGTGATGTAACTACTAAAGTTGATGAATTGAGATTGACACATGACTCCTGTGATAAAAAGTTAAAACTTGCAAATGATGAAATTGAAAAGCTCCAGTTTAGCTCTTCTACATGTTTAGAATCAAGTATTTCAAATGCTCAATCTAAAACTTGCTTTAATTGTGAACTGCTAAAAGCTAGACTTACTTCATCATAAGAAACAATTCAACAGATGCTCTATCATGAGGTATCTTTTTGCTCTAACTGTTCTAAGCTTAACACGAAAATAGAAGCACTGATTACAAACTTAATGATTACAACTTGAGCTTATGGATAGTAGTTACTGACAGCTAAGCTAGCTCCACCTTTGTAGAAATAAAAAATTGAGGACCAGAATGTAGGTAGCTCAGAGGAGAACATTTCTTCCCTTGAGTTACTTCACTATTGTGATGCGTAACATTAATCCCATAATGAGCAAGACTAGTTCAGAACGCTGCTGCACTGCAGCTACCTTTTGACTGGAGTATGATTCGAGAAACTAGAGGGGCCTAGACTAGAGCAAAGTCTAATGGAGATGGATGTTGGCTAGGGTTAAGTAACTAGGGGAGGGATAGAGAAGAGAATACCTTTTGTGGAGGGTCATCATGGTCAGACTCTACAATGTCCCCTTCAAGCTCAAGATCGGAAGTGGCATCCCTCAAGTTTGGATCGTCGTCGTCGTCCATGGAAGATGTCTCCAGAGCATAATTAACAAACGGGGACCGAGGCAGCAGCGCGTGTAGTCAAGCAGATATTGGTATTTCTTGTCTAGAACGAGAAAAAGGAGGAATGTTTTTAGGTCGTAGAATGAATCGAAAAGGTAAAGCTCGGGGATACTGGGATAGGACAGGAGGACGAAATTGAGCAGAGAGAGAGAGAGAGGATTGATGATGATACCTTGGGCTTGGGGGCCTGCGCCTGCTTGATGAAGGCGGCGGCGGGCAGCTCTGCGCCCAAGCTGCGGAGGTAATCCCGGAAGAAGGCGAGGTTGGGATCCACGAAACCCCGAAGCTCGCTAACCCTAGAAGGGTCCATCGCCGGCGGCTTCCTCCTCCTCCTCCTCTCTCTCTGCTTGTCTTGCTTCTTCTGTTACCTTCCTCGCCCCGCTCGACTCGCAAAGTGTCCATTGTCCACCATCCAACGGCTCGCTAACTGACAGGTGGACCCGTCCAACGGTTCCCTAGAGTCGGTGCGCGTCATCTTCCTCCTCCCGACTCGACCTCCCCGCCTCCCACCCCCTCGCACCCACGGAATTGGATCCTCTAACGTTGGACTGCACAACTGCTCTCTGCAGTCCGTCATCTCATCCATCCATTTTAGATCCAATGGCTTATATTCAATCTTTTAGTATTTAAAAATATATGTTATAAAAAATTCTAAATAAATTTTATTAAAATTAGGATTTTTATTTAGAATTTTTTATAACATATATTTTTAAATACTAAAAGATTGAATATAAGCCATTGGATCTAAAATGGATGGATGAGATGATGGACTGCAGAGAGCAGTTGTGCTAGGGGTGGAAACGGATCGGATACGGTCGAATAGTCTCAAATACGAATACGAATCTATATATTTCAAACGAATACGGATACGAATTCGAATATTCTCAAATACGGATACGAATATTCTCGAATACGAATACGGATATTTTCGAATACGGATTTTCTCGGATACGGATATCGGATAAAACGGATTCCTAGCGGTTTTACCAATTTTTCACCAGTTTTTGACCGGTTACCGGTTTTAAACCGCATAAATTCAAATTTTGAATCACAAAATTTGTACAATTTCTTCATAAGTTCTAGAAACGGATCGAATACGAATCGAATAGTCTCGAATACGAATACGGATACGAATATTCTCGAATACGAATGCGAATACGAATACTCTCAAATATGAATACGAATATTCTCGAATACGAATACGAATATTTTCGAATACGGATTTTTGCTTACCATATTTGTATTTTCTCGGATACGAATATCGGATAAAACGAATTATCTGTTACCGTTTTCCACCCCTAGTTGTGCAGTCCAACGTTAGAGGATCCTATTCCCGCACCCACGGCCTTGAAACCTTAATCCAATCCAATCCTCACACAGCCGCCCGCCGCCGCCTCCTCGTTGCGAGCAAATCCCTCCAATTCCACCCCTATCCGATCTGATCTCGCCGGCAAGATCCAGTCTTGGCCCCCCTCCGATTCCGTCCTATTGTCGTCGATTCGATTCGAGATAGGGCGATTCCCTTCTCCTCTGGAGGATGAGCTGATGGGCGGTGTATCCATGTTGGATGAGGAAGCGCGCTGGATCTGATCGCACTTGGGTCCCCACCAGCAACCCGCCACCGCGCCGCCGCCACAGGACCAAGACGACGACGAGCCCGCAGCGCCCATGCCGGGCGCCAGGGCCCTTCGCTCCACGCATGTCTTCGTCCCCAAGGCGTCCAAGCCCCAACCTTCTGAGCCTGCCAGGGTCCTCCGCTCCGGCAAGCGCCTCGCCTTCTCCGACTAGCTCCGCTGGGACACCCGCAAACCCAAGAATGGCTTCCACCTCGACGGCCACCACCACCAACATGACAAGGACCCCCAGCCACTGCAGCCGCAGCCGCCACCGCCACCCACGAGGTCCTTCGGGATCGTGCACAGCAGGAAGCGCCGCCGGAGGCACCCCACCGAACCCAAGGACGACACAAGGTTTGGGATAGTGTTCACCAGGAAGGACAAGCGATGGAAGGTCGCCCCTTTTCGCCGGGACACCCCCAATGACCTCGCCGCCATTCCATGCTCCTCGTCCAGGGAGTTTGCATCAAGGACTGGCTTCTTGGATGCTCGTTTCTTGACCCTGGTAGATGATATTGCCACTGATGCTGGGGCTGTGCCGCTTGTCTTCCTCGTCGATACATCTTGCTCTGGGAGCTCTCACCAGTTTCTCCCAGTGCTGCGTTGGATACGTTAGAGTCAACGGGGCAAGGTCCGGAACCTGACCTCTTTCCTCTCATCGGCTGCCTTTGCCACTGTATTTGCATCACGTGGGTTGCACTTTGTCAAGCTCCAGCACCGGAGAGCCGTAAGCTTTTACAGCTTTCATGTGCCACTTTTAGTTCCTTGTGCACCTGGTTTGATGTGAGTTCTTCTTCTTGTAGTGTGCATTGTTACAGAGGACTTTGGTGCATTGTGGGTCGTGTGAGCTTCGTGGTGCCAAGGAATCTCAACCATTGTTGTCAGTCAATTTCTCGGCACTTCCTTCCTGCTTCCGGAGCTTGCATTCCATGATAGCTCTAGATTCCATGTATCTGCCAACTGTGATTAGGCGGAGCATGCGTTTGGTTGGGGGAGCTAAAGGAATGTACCCTCATGAACCCTTGGAAGCGGATGCCGATTTCGAGCACTAGGGATGCTGAACCCATTGTTGACCTGGGTAGAAATGAACCTCACAGAGTAGTACAGGATAATGTGCCCCTTGAACAAGTTGCGGGAGTGGTGGTGTATGGTCTGAGGCTAAAGAAGCACCAAAGGAAGAGAAGCTCAATGAGGCATCCCCTAAATCAGCAGCGTATTGCAGCAAGATTTCCTGACAAGGCAATTGGAATGGAACCAAAGCCACCCTCGACTAGGCAGGACCTTTCTGCGGAGCCTGTCCAATCCAAACCAGCATTAGAAATTTCTCTTGATTTGCTTGAATACATGGATGACAGTGATGTTTCGACTCCCATGGGATCAAATGGGAAGCAAAAGAGGTCTTCTTTGAAAAGCCCTGTTGAGCATATGAATGAAAGGCTGGCTTTGGCTGATGTTAGACAGAATATAGATTCTGTTCACTGTAAAGCGAACCTTTTAATTATTCAAGCTGATAGGTGCTGGAGGGAAGAAGGCGCTGAAGTTATGCTAGAACTATCGGATTCCAATGAGTGGTGCATAGCTGTGAAGATACATGGCGTTACTAGAGTCTCTCATAAGCCTTCAGAGCAGTGGTTTTATGTTGTTAATCGTTTCGCTCATGCTGTCATGAACCGGGGTAAATACCACCAAGAAGATGGCCAGATGGCATCGGCGTAGAGGGAGAGAGAGATTTAAACGAGGAAGACTTTGATATTTCTCTGATTGATTTCAATAGCATGTGGTAGCCCTCTTTATATAGATGGGCTCCCCCTAACAGATAGAATCTAATTTCAATTATATCTCTAACAAATATAGAAACTAATATCATATCTCTAACTATATCTCTAACACAAGGAAACTAATCTCTAACTCGAATAGAAATCAATCTCTAATTCCTAATAATGAACCGACTAGACCCAAGGCCACGCCTATGACATTACATCCCTCCCAGACATGCAGCTCGTCCTCTAGGCGGCGGTCAAGGCGCCAATGAAAGACCTCCGACGTCAGTGTAGAAGATGAACGGTGGCGGAGTCCTGCAGCAGATGGAGACGGCCGGCCAGATCCAAGCGGAACAAGGCTAAACGATGCTTGCAAAATAAGTTTTTTTAAAAATTTATTTATTTATTTGATTTTTTGCGCCTTAACTAACCGGTGGGTTTTAAAACCCAACCAAGACCCACGGACGCATCACCAAGCCAAATGTCGTCGGTCGGCGTGGACCCGCGGTCGCGAGCGACGACTCCACAGATCCGTCGGCGGCGGCTCCGGGCGGAGCAGCAGGCGGAGCGGGCGGGCGGAGGAGCGGCGGCGCCACGGCGGAGGTGGCCCGGGCGGAGGTGGATCTGGAGCGGCGGCGGTCGGGCATCTCCGAGCACGGAACCGACGACCGGCGGAGCAGCCGCGAGGAGCGGCCGCCGGCGGAGCTGCAGCCTGGCGGTCGACGACGCAAAGCGGCGGCCGGCGGAGTAGCAGCCCGGCGGAGTGGCTACGGCGGCGGCTCGGGTGGAGGTGGACCGAGTGACGGCTGCTGCGACACGGGCGGAAGCGGCGGCGGCTCGGGCGGAGGTGGACCGGCCGGCGGCGGCTGTGCGGGCGGAGACGGCCCGGGCAAAGGCGGAGGCGGACCAGCCGGCGGCGGCTGCCTATGTGACGCCCGCTACCTTCCTCCTGGTCTGATTGCTGCAAACCCTAGTTTGCTGGTTTGACCGCCATATCTTCTCCGGCGCAACTTCTCTTCTCCTTCCGGTCTGACCGCCTTCTTTCGGTCTGACCGCCGGGTCTTTCCCGGCGCAATCTTCCCGACGACGGCGGCGGCTGGAGGTAGACGGCGACCTTGGGCCGCACGGCGTCGAGGCTGCCAAGAGCAGGTGGAAGGGAATTTAACATATCCTTTCTCACGCGCTGTGCCAGACTACATCCGAATGGTGGATGATGAAGTTGGGCGAGCTCTTTTGAGGGATTCCATTTATGACATGGGCTCAGAAGATGAACAATGGCTCATTCAGTTGAATCATGCAGATTCTGATAGAAAAAGCTCTCATCTGAATCATATTTCTTACGAAGATTTTGAGAAGATAATAACCACGTTTGAAAAGGATGCCTACAACAATCCTGAAGGAACTAATGATAAGGATCAGCTCCTTTCCAGATATCCGGCTTTAGGGAAGGGTGATAATGTCCTTGCTGTATGTGAATATTGGATAAATAAGAGATATAAGAAAGCTGCACCATTGCTAATTAATGCATCCAATTTTCCTAAGGGTGCACCGCTAAGGCGTGGACAACTATCACAAAAGTCTTCTATTAAGAAAAAGAGATCTTTCAAGAGACAAAGAAGCCAAGCTGGCCGAGGAAAACCTGAAGGCTTCTTGCAAGGTATTTACAACAAGCCTTGCCGTTGGATGTCATGGAAATATTACTTTTGCTTTACTGTGTTTATTTGTGATGCTACAAACCTATTCACACGGGGAACCTATACATTACATGACTTGTAATCTGTAACTTTTTTTGTTGTGCTGACTGATGAGTTTCCAGCTGCCG
This sequence comes from Dendrocalamus latiflorus, assembly GCA_017311315.1. Classification (NCBI taxonomy): domain Eukaryota; kingdom Viridiplantae; phylum Streptophyta; class Magnoliopsida; order Poales; family Poaceae; genus Dendrocalamus; species Dendrocalamus latiflorus. The sequence continues at coordinate 46,512 of CM029640.1, read as the reverse complement.
CTGTGTCCTCCCTCATGTTGCCTTTGCCATTCCACACAGTAACAATAAGCCTTGTTATACCCTGAGTATAATAAACCTCTCTGTGCTCTAAATATAATATACCCATTGGAATTCTCGTAGTTGTATATCATACCTTACCATTCAGCTCCTGAAATTCCTTCTAAGGGGTTAATAATCTTATTTTCATTCTTTTGTGCATTTTGGTGGACAGACAATGCTGAAGAGGAGGCTTTGCAGAGAGTTGTGGAAGCTGAATGTGCAGCAAAACAGGCTGTAGAAACAGCTGTTCGTCTACGCAGTAGAGCTCAGTCTCTCATGGCAAATGCTGAGCTTGCAACATACAAATCCGTCATGGCTCTCAGGATTGCTGAGGCTGCTAGGATTTCTGACTCGTCTCGGGATCTTGTTTCGACTATCCTCGATTAGTGAAGAATATGATATTCATTGATTTGTGTGGAGGGAATGGCAAGTCCTTTTTTTCGTTCTTTTGGTGCATCATGCTGTGTGATATTGGCTTTTGGCTAACCTGTGGGTCTCTTTTTTGCTAATTTTTGTACGGATAATCCGTTTTTTATTCAAAAATACATAAATATACCCGCGACAAAATTTTTTACAAAAATAATCTCCAGTCGCCACCCCATTGGGCGACTGCTACCTTTCGCCCAACCGGGAGGCGACATTTAGGGAATCTGTGTACCGTTGGGCGACTACTGCAATCGCTGTACGGTTGAGCGACTTCGATTGAAGTCGCCCAACCGTTGAGCGACTTCAATTGCAGTCGCCCAACCGTAGGGCGACTGCAATTATGCCGCCCACTAACCCCGAGCACATTCCCCTCGTTCTGCCATTCTACTCATTCATTCTGCCCAGAGAGAAGAGAGGAGGAAGAGGAAGAAAAGAAGAGGAGAAGAGAGGGAGGAGGGGAAGAAAAGGAGGTGAGGAGAGAAGAGAAGTCGAAGCTATTCAATCGATTTGGATCCAGGTATTTTTTTTAATTATGTTGTATTTACAGTCTTCAACTCTCATGTTATTTGACATGTCGTAAATTTCAATCATACATGTAGGCATACATCATTAATGGCCAGTACTACATTGAGAGTGTATTATGGTGTTGGAATCATTCGTGATGGTCCGACTGGTGTGGATTTGAGCGATTTTCCGCAAGTCACTCTCGTACTTCCGGATGACGAGAATGCTCAAATGACAGATGTGCAGCATTGGCTGACCCAGAGTTTTTCATTGGACCCCGAGGTGTGCAGCGTCGTTGTGCAAGGGCTTTGGAGCCGGTCTTCCACTGACATCAGATGGGAGTTGAAGACATTGGTGCGCTCTGGTTCGTGGAAGGGCTTTGTGCAAGGGTGCCGGCGCCGTGGATACGAGTGTGTCCTGCTTGTGCAACCGTGCTCACTACAAGCAGCTGCGCAAGCTCGTGCGTCCGCCTATGCTTCGGGGGGTGCTAGCACCTCGGGCGGGCCGCACGTCGGTGGAGCTGATGAAGTTGCTCGTGATGAAGGCGATGCGGTACACGGAGGAGAGTTAAGGCCGTCAAGCTATACAGAGGGAACTGGGCAAGCCGATGCGGTACATGGAGGAGAGTTACAGCTGTCAAGCTATAGAGAGGGAACTGGGCAAGCTGATGAAGGAGAGCATAATGAGTATATCGTGCATCAGATGGAATCTGATGACCAGAGGGCATGGGATGAAGAGCAAGCTGTAGAGGACGACGAGGAGGACAGTTCCGATGATGAAGAAGTTCCTATCCCCGAAGAATGGAACCAGTATAATACGGAGGGTGTTTCCGCACATGATGAGCATGAATCGCCATGGGAGTATCATCAAACAGAGGTTCGGGTGCATGCTATGTTTGCTGACAAGGAAGCGCTGCAGGATGCCATCAAACTTTGGGCCCTTTCAATGCAACGGACATTTCGCGTCGTCAAATCAAGCCAGGAGCAGTACACTGTGAAGTGCGAGCAGACTGGTTGTCCTTTTAGGGTGCACGCACGTAGACCCAAGTATGAGACTCATTGGATTGTGTCCAAGGTGGAGCCGCACTCCTGCATTGTAAACACAGTCTTGGCGAGGCATCGTAACCTGACGTCCGGATTTATCGCCAATTTGATGTATGGGGAGATAGTGGAGAAGAAAGATGTTGCGGCCACACATATTATGCTAGCTATTGAGAATAAATTCAAGTATAAGATTAGCTACGCGAAGGCGTGGCGTGCGAAGCAAAAGGCGTTGGAAAAACGTTTTGGCACTTTCGAAGCGGCGTACGACAACCTTCCTCGTATGCTTAAGGTGTTGCAGCAAAGGAACCCCGGCACGTACATCGCGGTGCACGACAAGCCGTCCATAAGTCCACCGGGATTTGCAGTGTTGCAGAGAGCATTCTTTGCATTTGGTGCTAGCATTGAAGCATTCAGACACATGCTGCCAGTTATCTCAATAGATGGGACCTTCTTGACAGGCAAATACAAAGGGCAGCTCCTGACGGCCATAGGCGTTGACGGTAACAATCAAATATTGCCGCTGGCCATTGCATTTGTGGAGAGTGAGAATTATGAGAGCTGGCTGTGGTTTCTGAGACATGTGAGGGGTGGAGTTGTAGGCACCAGACCTGGTGTGTGCATAATCCATGATCGCCACGCCGGTATTATAAAGGCGATACGAAAACTTCAGGAAGACCCTGAGGAGACCTCTTTTTGGCCGGACATGAGAAACCGGTGGTGCAGTCGTCACTTAGGGGCAAACTTTTTCAAGCAATTCCCGAAACAATCTTTGATGAAGCTATTCAAGAGGCTGGCTAGGCAGAACCAGCAGAGAAAATTTGATGCTTTATGGGGGTTGTTGGATGAGCACACCAGGAAGAACGTCGACGAGAGGAGCAAGCGGTCGGTCACTCCTGGGGAGGCACAACCGCAATGCTTGCCAGCAATCGATGAGTCTAACCCAAGTGGTTCAAGAAGGAGGAGCGCGCGAAACATCAAGTGCTTCTCGCAGTGGATCGAGGGGGAACAATTGGAGAAGTGGTCGCTGTTGCACGACACGGATGGCGCAAGGTACGGAATAATGACAACTAACCTTGCCGAGGTGTACAATTGGGTTCTCAGGGGTCTCCGTTCTCAGCCCCTTGTCGCCATCGTGGAAGGTGTTCTTCACAGCACAATCCGCTACTTCAGGGAGAGGCACGCGAGTGCCGCGCTTCATGCGGCCAATCCCGGAGCCCAGTATTCGTCAAAAATTACTGCGTACATGGAGGCAAAGGCACAGAAGGGTCAATTGCACACAGTGCATGTCATGGGCAACAGGGAGCATCGTTTCGAGGTGGTACTCCGTGATAGAGCCGGATTTGGGACATCTCGTTCACTTGTTACTCACGATGTATGCCTTGGAGATCATGCAAACGAACCTAGCTGCACATGCAACAAGCTTAAGTTGTTACACAGGCCATGCTCTCATGTCCTCGCTGCATGCGGGACCGTGCGCATGGATCCTTCTAACTTCATGTCCGAGTACTTTTTCAAGGAGAGAATACTGCAAGCTTGGTGTGGGGAGCTCCGGGGGTTCAGGGCAGTGGGAAACTTCGCCACTTTGGACATTTCAGCGAGGACCTGGGTTCCGGATATTAACATGCTGAAGGGTGGGAAGGGTCGGCGACAGAGCCGACGTATTAGAAATGACATGGACGTATCACAAGCTGGAACATCTGGTGCACGTTGTGGGCGATGCGGTCAGGAGGGGCACACAGCTAGACGATGCAATGCATTTCCGGATCAGTAGTTGGTGTTGTAATGCATGCTAAAATTCATGTACCAGTTGTAAACCTTGTATGTTACATCCCTTTTCTGTAATGCACTTATTTCGTTGAACGTAATGTTTCCCTTTTAAGTATTGCAATTTATTGGTGGCTACGAATCCACTTTTATTACGAAACTACAGGCTCTAAAGTGCCTACATAGAGTAATTTATTGCGAGATGACAAAAGATGCCAGCTTTGCCCAGTCACGCACTTACAACACGAAACAACACATACATTGCACTTGCAGGATCTATGGAAAGTACTACACCCAACAATTTTACTAAACACAACAGTCCTACCGCCACAGCATCAACACATCAACAACTACATGAAATAAAATACGACACAACCATAACCCTCGTTACCTACACGCCAAACGAGCCTCGTGGCACCCACATGGAGAATTGCTGAGGGGGCCGCCTCGGACGTGGCTGGCCGTCGTGGGAGTGGCATGCACATATGCAGCTCGGGTTCGCGCAGCAACATGTGGGATCGTAAGAGCTTCCTATATTCACGACCTCCTCGTTGCCCCTCTCGCGTTGCATCTGTTCGCGGAGGTCGTTGTTCTCCTCAGTCAGACTCTCCATTCGGTTCTCCAAGTCCCATATTCGATCCCATAATGTACCCACATAACGATCAACATATCGTTCATGAGGAGGGTCGATCCAGCGGGAGAAGTCGCATTTTGCAATCTGCAAAAAAAAAGGACGGTAAACTTCGCGGGTCCATAAGCAATATAAGAATGTAATATTACTATTTTGTACCCCGTAGCGTGAGCATCGGAAGAAACGTCGCCCGCCATCGTTCGGGGAATCTAAGATCTGGACGACCGCGTACTCATTGTGTCTACATTTCGGCCACGCTGGTTGAGCACGCCGACTTGATATCAATCGGTACTGTGGACCGAACATATCCCTCCTTTCTAAGGGAATGTCGTCCTTCGGTGACCCAAATCCCACTGGCCCCTCGGCTTCCGACATGGTATGTTTCACCACGAAAGAGATGGTTCTTCTTTGTTCGATTTACAATGTCATGGGACCCCAACCGTGCTACTTATAGCAACACGGAGGGACATTTAATGCTACACTGGCCTCTGAAAAGCCTACATAGAGACATTTATTGCTACACTGGCCTCTGAAAAGCCTACATAGACTGGGCTCTGAAAAGCCTACATAGACTGGCCTCTGAAAAGCCTACATAGACTGGCCTCTGAAAAGCCTACATAGACTGGCCTCTGAAAAGCCTACATACACTGGGCTCTGAAAAGCCTACATAGACTGGCCTCTGAAAAGCCTACATAGACTGGCCTCTGAAAAGCCTGAAAAAGCAAAAAGATTCATATGTACTCTCCATGGACTATGCCCACTCACCAGTTCACCTGCCTACATAAAGGCATCCCATGTATTACATACCACAACACAACCTCCTCCTCAAGCCATCACAATACTACTACACAACAATGTCTTCCTGGAGGTCCGACCCTTTTGGAGTGCCGGAGTGGCATGAGCGTCCGAAGTGCCATTGCGGTTTTAGGACGATGTTGTGCGTCTGGACGGATCCACTACCACGAGCCAACTACGGCCGTAGGTACTTCAAATGTCCAGACATGGATGACGACTTCGTGGTAACGACGACAACTAAATCCTTTGTTTCTCGTTATCGTTCTTCAACTTTATCCATGACATCTACCACGACACACATAGGCTTGCAAGTTCATCGAATGGGTGGATCGGGTGCCGCCGGCATGGCCACGGAACCCTCGCGAGGTGGAAAACAAAGGACAATACCTTGTCAAGATGGATCAGGCTCGCGAGGTGGAACGACAAATGCGGCATGAGCAAGAGCGTCGCGTGAGGGTGGACCAAATCCGTCTTAAGGGCAAGGAGGATGACCTGCAAAGGAGGCGGGAGAAGTTAAGTCTGCGTGAAGCAGCCATCAAGCGTCAGGAGGAAGAGCTTCAAGCTCGTGAGGCAGCTCTCAAGACCAAGACTGACAGGAAGAAAGATGCAGCGGAGCCATCTTCAGGGCGCGACAAAAAGGGCAAACAACCACGCTACACCCAGTAGACAAAATGTAATATTCCCTAAGGCATGTTACGACTAGCGGTGGAGTTCTGAACATTACAAGTACAGAGTTCCACACATGCCACTGGTCACATCACTTATCACTTTATGTATCGACCGTTCTTCGGTCAATCGTGCCTAAAAAAAATTGACCAAATTTTTTTTTGCATCTACAACTTACATTGAACATAAACTTCTATTACAACTTTATCTGATTTTTACGCAGTTTATAACTAAAAAATTGACAAAACATACAAAAATCACGCGGATTGCAAACCCTTAAAACATATCAATGTATATATCAAACGTTCTACAGTCAATTGTACTTACAAAAAATTTCTCAAAATTTTAAATGCACCTACAACATACAATAAACATAAACTTTTATTACAACTATACCATATTTTTTTCCAGTTTAAAACTACAAAATTGATAAAACTCTAAAAATTCACGGGGACTGAGTAAAGTCGCCCATCCACTGGGCGACTGCAATTGAAGTCGCCCAACGGTTGGGCGACTGCAATCAAAGTCGCTCAACCGTACAGCGATTGCAGTAGTCGCCCAACGATACACAGATTCCCTAAATGTCGCCTCCCGGTTGGGCGAAAAATAGCAGTCGCCCAATGGGGTGGCGACTGAAGATTATTTTTGTAAAAAATTTTGTCGCGGGTATATTTATGTATTTCCGAATAAAAAACGGATTATCCGTAAAAAAAATTCCTCTTTTTTGCTCCTCTCCTGTTGTTTACTTTGTGAAGCCAATTTTGAGCCGGATGCATGAACTCAGATCTGTAATTTCTTGTATATATGGCAGTAGTTAGCTAGATCCTGTATCTTATCTGTACCATGTTTTGAAAGAGATGGAACGAAAGAAAAAGGAAAGTATTGCAAGAGAGGAAGGATAATGAATAATCTGAATGCAGTTCGATTTGCAGTTACCATTGAGAATCTCTCTCTCTCACACACACACACACACACGATCACAAATCCAAAGGCTCTTCTATGCAAATCTTTCGTTCGTTATGTAGGCCTATGGATGTGTTGAAATGGGTTAGTGTGGTTGCAGGGTGTTTAGTAGGGCCAGGCGCCCATGAAACAAACCGAATTCTCAAAAATTTGAAATTTTCTTTTTGAATTTAATTCTCTGAGCTTCCTAGCCAAATTCTCCTCTAAATCCAAGCCAATTTAGCCCCAAAACCCCTGCCGACATTGCCTCAATGAAGAACTTTCGCATCGGCACTGTTCATCATAAGATAATTACACCGCCGCCCGATCTTTCTTTGCCGCCCGAGCTCTCTCACTCTCTCGCGCCTTCTCGCACTCTCCCACCTCTGCCAGCGCCTGACAATCGTACGCCCAGCCCTATCTCTCCCCTGCTGCAAATCGGCACTGCCGGCCAAAAGATCAGCCGTCGTCGCCTCTGTTTGCCGCCGCCCGAACCTTCTCGCGCTCTCTCGCGTTCCTCTTTCCCTGCCAGCTCCCAGAGAAGTGTGAGCATTCGTACACCCTACCCTGACAACCCTAGTCCCCCGCTGCGCGTCAAGCAGTCTGCTGTGCGCTCGTCGCCGCCCCTGCCCTTTCTCGTGAATTCTCTCTCTCAACCGACCAGCAGTAATCCTTGATCTCTGCAACTCGTCCCCCAAGGTGCCACCACACCCTACCGACCTCCCTGCCGCCATGGACTCGCCCTCCCGAAGTCTCCTAAGCCAACCCTAAATATCTCCCCTCCCTCGAACCACCTTAGGCTCGCTATAAAAAGCTCCCAAGCCCTCCTCTGAGACACACTCGTACCCAGTGAGCCACCCCACCCCCAATTGATCCCTCGTCACTCCCACCGCCGGTAATCTCCAAAAATCCTCAAGTAAGCTCAAAATCCGATTCTCCTTCCCCAGTCTATCTCGGTCCAATTGCTTGCACCTACAGCCTCCTCAAACTCCCAGAAACCTCCCCGGACCGTCGCCCTAGCTCGCCGAGCCTTCCCCTTCCCTGCAGCCGAAGACTGCCGCCAGCCATAACCACCTCGCCGTGGCCAGCTCACTATGAGCTTTCCCTGCGCGAGTCACCACCACTAGGACCTTCCTGGGTGCCCTTAGATGGTTAAACACCCGCCGATTTTAGAAATAGCCGTCCCTAAAGCCCCTAAGCCATTAAAAACCAAATCGAGTTCCTGAGCTCGCTGCCGGTGATCGCCGCCTCCCCGGCCACCGCCGACCCCAAAAATGGGTTCCCGGCATCCCCAGGAGTTCATCCATGGTCTCGGTTAGCGTCGCAAAAACCTGTAGTACCATCGGTCGCCGCCACTTGGTTGCCCTGTTTTCTGGTCACGCGCGCGAACGCTTGAGGAAGAAGAACATTGCTGGGCGGCACTGTTCCCTCAACCCTTGAAGCTGAACACCTGAAACCCGGTCAGCACAGTAACCAACCCGGTAGCGTTTAAATCGGCCCGCAGTGAATAGTAAGCCGCCCGTAATGAATAGTGAATACCCGTGATGAATAGTAACCAGACCTGTTAGCCATTTTAAAGCCCAAAATGCATATTTATACTCATTTGAACCGTTTCGAGCCCACCAACCCATTTCTTAGGCCCATTTCACCTTTTGGACCCTCCTAGAAACCCAAACCTATTTTATTTGGTTTTTCTTGAATTTTATTTCTTTATTTCATTTCTTTATTCCTAGCTCATTTTCTTCGAGTGTGGAATTAAATCTTATTTCTTTGCTTTACGCTAGCTCACGACGTCGAGAGTCGACCAATTCAAGAAGAAGAAACCTCGGATCAAGCTCAAAATCGAGAAATTGAAGAGTACGAAATTATCGAAGTCATAAATCCGCAAGGCAAGTCACATGTTGATCATATTGAACTTACATTCCTTTAATTATTTATTTATCAATATTTTCATTATGTTATTTACGCATTATTATTTCATGTATAATAAATGTTTAGAATGACATGATAATAGCTAATGTCCTACCACCCGAAAAGCCCTCTTTAATTCGATGGCCATATTCACCTTGACAAAACTTGGTAATATTAAAAGTATTATTATTGTAGTCATAGTAGATTAGAAACTTAACAAACTTATTACTGCTAAAAGTCTTGACATTTTGTCGATAGAAATTTTAAAAGTGATTCTATGATAAAGTATTATGGGGAGCCATGAGTTGGCTTGAGCCCATGACCTCATCCCAGAATGAGAATTTGGTTGTGAATTGATAGCAGTGCCGTGGGCGCTAAAATGTGAATTTGTGGATAAAAGTTGTTTTAGTGAAAAGCAAGGACTAAAATCTTATGCCAAGTGAAGAACATAGTGGTCGCTCAACCACAAGCGTTGACTTGTCAAACCTGGTTTAGTAGCTGCTCAAATCGATTGAATCTCTAACGGAGTACAAATCAGTTAGTATGGAAGCGGTAAAACCATATTAAACAACGTTAGATTCCTTCCAAGACGGGTAGTCTAACCGTGTCGGTGGATACCCGGGTCTGAGTTGAGATCTAACGGGTACCAGAAAGTTGGTATAGAAACGGTAAAACCATACTAAACAACGGTAGATTCCTCTCAGGACAGGCAAACTATTTGGCCGTGTCGGCGGATAAAATGTTTAGCTGTGACAGCGGAGTCCCGGGTCTGTTTGGAGGTCTATTGAGTAGAGCCTTCATGAAGAAATGAGCAGTGAAACGACTTTGTTTTCTCAACTCAGTCATGAGGGTTAAGTAACCTTGTGGGTAAAGATGGGGAACTCTGCAGAGTCGTTTATAAATAGTATTCGAATACACTGTACTGTGTTTGATGGGTGATTCCAATAGTAAGGCATAAGTAGATTGGAATGGTTTTGGGAATGTGAAAGTGTATGTTAAATCAAGTCTGAACCCCCCAGTTACCTTAAGAAGTTTATGATTTGATATTTCATGTTTAAAAGTAAAGTGTTTACAAACAAAATTGCATCAACATAAAGTAATGAACTGCTTTACTCCATTCCATGGCAATCTCTTGCATATAGTTAAATAGCATTTCACATGTGACTTGTTGAGTATGGTTGATTGTACTTATACTTGCTAAAATCATAAACAGAGAATGCTTGTCAAGAAAATGAAGGAGCTTACCAAGATGACGCCGAGTTCTACGATGTAGACGACGCCGAGTGTTAGGACCTGTGAATTTTTTTTGGTAATATACTTTTGGGTTGTACGCCCCTTTAGCTGTTAAGCCTTACTTTTATAATAAAGTTTAATTTTTATGCTTAAGTTTGCTTTGACAATAGCGTACACTCATCTGCAATACTCGCAGCTGAACAGTCTTAGGCAGTTGCGAAGGTAACCTAACACTCCCAGAAATGGGGGTGTTACATCCCATGAGCTAAAATTGGGTTTGCATTGAACTAAAATTGCTCCAATTTAGTCAGCATGACAGATTGGCCAAATTCCTCTTAAAAAAGACAGATTAGCCAAAACCATGAAAATGTGGACTACATTTAAACGACGTGTTAAAACTAGGATTACCTTCATATAGTGCAACCTTTTTTTGAAGTCACTCCATTGACTATGAGATAACAACCTTTTTTGAAGGTAAAGAGGTCCAACACCCCTGATCATATCAAGCACTTAAACAGAGTACAAACAACCCACTGATTACATGCTGGCCCTTGGCAATAAAAAATATTACAATTTTGCCAAGCCGCTCGCCTGAAGGGCTATAGGACTTTAATCCCTGAACATGGCTCGAGATCTAGAAAATTTTCAGATGACTGTTCATTTCCAAGCTTAATAGATAGTTTTCCATATTCAACCTTGTAGCAAGTATCTGGACTTGGTTTTTCATGTAAGACCAACTCCGATCACTCCATTAACTATGAAAGCTGTTATGCCCTGTTGCAGATCATGTACTCAGGGTGGATAAGGTATGATTTAGATACCTATCATCAATATTGCAATTACCACATTTCTGATGCAGTCATCTTCGTTCATCTTCAACAAACAACTGAGTTCTGAGTTACCCCACAAAAAAAAGGCAGGAACCGCCAACCGGTTGCTGCCAATCTTGGTGGTCTCCGCCTCATCACAAGCATTGATGCAAGACTCTGGTATTTCAGTACAGATGATCACCACAACCATTATAAACATTCTATTTATCTAATTGAATATCCAAATCTGATCCATCTCACTTTACAAGTCAATAACAAGAACATAACATTGTGAAGCGCAAAATAAATACAGGAACAAAATCCCAAATGCTGCTTCGACTCAATAGATTCTGTTTCCTATTCCTCATCAGAAGAATCATCAAAAGGGACCTCATTTTGTTCATTTGCAACATCAGAATCCTACTCAGTAAACAAATTTTAGTTAGATCTACAGGCAAAATATGTTTACAAATTACCAGTGTTACACTGATACAAATAATGGTAAATCAGGAGGCTTTACCTGTATTTTATTCCAGTCCTTCAATTTGGAACCAAGCATGTATGTGTCACGTATAGGTGCCCACCCTGGCTCATCTTCATCTTTGCCAATATGCTAAAAAGAAGATCAATTACGAGAAATTCCTTGCGCAGAGATCCAGGTATTAAGTTTCAATTATATGCAAAACTGTATAAAATATGTTCCAAAATTCAGCATTTTTCCGAGAACTTATTAGTGAACCATAAGTCACCAGTCACCACTAAAGTGATTCCACGATCCAAATGGACATTCCTAACAAGATTGCAAGAGATGCACAAGCAAAACGACTTGATGACCGCTAATTGCGCTAGCAGCAGAGTATGGTCTCTTGGGCCATACTCAACCAAGTCCATGTGAATGTTGTTTTGCTAATTTTGAAATAGGAGCAATATATATTCCTCACCAAAAAAAAAGAGAAATTATATATGGAGCACAAGGGCAGCCAAATGGTGTCAAGGTCAGGTCAAGAGAATAGAGTGTGACATCTAATTTAGTTCATGCGTGGCCACTGTTATTAAGTCGTCGTCGACTAGTCGTCTAGTTGGCCGGCGGCGACCGACTGGAGGCAACAACTCGACTAGCTGTGGTTGTCGGCCGACTTGTCACTGACTAACTTGACTTGAACCGACTTGTCACCGACTGGCTGCGAGTAGTTGGCCAACTAGTACATTGTGCGGGAGAAGGCGCATGCAGCGCGGGAGAAGAAGCAAGCATGCAGTGCGGGAGAAGGGCTTCAGGAGGAAATAAGCGCGCAGAGAGTGAGGTAGAGAGAGGCTCTCCTCACTTCCTCAACGCACAGAGACAGAGCGGCGACGACTTGGCGATTTCCACCGTTGACCCTAGCGAAATCGCACTCCCTGCCGTTGCCCCCAACCGGATCAGCTCATCAGCCTCCTCGGCATCGCCTCCAGCCGGATCCCACTCCTCGTCGGCGAGCCCACTGCCCACCCCAACCGATTCGCACTCAAGGTTATTAAGTCGCAAAGTCAAGTCGAGTCGCCAAGAGGGCGACTTGGGCGACTAGTCTCGACCTATGTAGCACGGACACGTGTCAAAACCGCTGTATCCGTGTCCGACACCGTGTCCGACACGGATACGACACGGACACGGCTCAGACACGTGTCGGTGACGTATCGGGTAATTTTAGAATTAATTTTAATTGCTAAAATTCCCGACACGCGTCGGACACGGTAAATACACGCATCGGACACAGCCCAGGACACATCCCGGCCTACATCCGGCCCAGGAGAGAGCCGGCCCACCCGTAACCATCTAACCCTAACCCACCCGAGAGCACGCGTGGGCGCCTCACCTCGCCATTCCCCACGCGCCTCGCCTCCAGACGCGGCCGGTCTTCGCGAGCTTCCCCGGGCAGCCGTCGCTCCCCCGCGCCGCCGAGGATCTCCCGCGCCGCCGACACTCCCCCGCGCCGCCGTCGCTCTCGCCGAGGCTCCCCCGCGCCGCCGACGCTCCCCCGGACCGCCGTCGCTCTCGCCGAGGCTCCCCCGCGCCGCCGACGCTCCCCCGGGCCGCCGTTGCTCCCCCGCGCCGCCGAGGCTCCCCCGGGCCGCCGTCGCTCCCCCGCGCCGTCGACGCTTCCCTGGGCCGCCGACGCTCCCCCGCGCCGCCGTCGGCCTCCACCCCGCGCAGGTATGAATAGCCATAGCCGAATGGCCGAGATGGGCGTCGGTTAGATGCAGAATGCAGTCGGTGCAGAGGTTTAGCTGTTTAGATGCCGTCGGTTTAGATGAAGTAGGTACAGGAATCCATAAGCTTGAGTTTGATGCAGTCGGTGCAGTTAGATTTTTTAGATGCCCATGCCGTAGAGTTTAGATGCAGTACACGATTAATATTTATTCTTGATTGCTTGTTTAGATGGAAGCCTCTAATTCTAATGCTAGAGAGGAGGAAAATACAAGCAACAATAGGACAAAGCTTCCATTGTGGAATCATGTTGATATTCTAGATAGAGGTGGTCAAGGGGAGGGAATGTGAAATGGAGATGCAAGTATTGCAAATATGTTGGCACTAGTAGCTACTCTAGAGTCAAAGCACACCTGCTGAAAATTACTAATGGTGGATGCAAGATATGTCTATTAGTCCATTGCTTTAATTGTTAAAGAATCAAATATACATGTCATTTTGTAGTCTTGATGATCTGATCATGTTATTTTTTTTCAGGTTAATGGAATTCTTTCTCAAAATGGTATTCACATCAACAATTGTCGTCAGCCGTCAGGATTAACAAAACAATTCATGAGGTACATATTCCGAGTATACACTTTACAAATTACAAGTTTGCAATTTACATTATTGCAGTTTATAAGCATGTAGAAACTAGAAACTAGAAAATAATACATATATATATATATAATTTATTTATTATTTAAATATATATAGCCGTGTCGGCTTATCGGTCTTTTTGGGAAAACGGCGAATTCCCGTGTCGGTGTCGTGTCGTGTCGACGTATCCGTGTCCGTGCTACATAGGTCTCGACTAGTCCCTAGAGTCAGGTCTACAATTGTCACAGTCATAATAAAGAAGCAAGCTAGGATTATTATACTAATACTACAACCAAAATAGCGTGTGTGGTGTGCAATGAGAATTTAGGGTTATTGAGTCACTGGTATTAAGTCTCGGTCGGGCCGACCTTCTCTAGTGGGCCTCAAACTTACTGATCTAGTGGGCCGGCTCCTAGTCGTGCAACTAAACATGGCCGGCTAGTCGTGACTAGTCGCTGACTAGTCGTCCGGCCGCTCTACTAGTCGCTCCAGTCGAGTCGGCCTCTCTAGTCGTCCGTCATGTACCAACTGGACGACTAGTCGTGGATTAGTTGCCGATTAGTCGACGACTTAATAACATTGTTCGCACTCATCGCCATCGCCCCCAACCGATTCCCAGTTTCCCACCCTTCAGTCCTCACCATCGCTCCCAGTCGGGTGCACCTCGCCGCCGTCGACCCCAACTGGATCTACCTCGCCGTCGTCGCCCCCAGCCGGATTCACCTCCCATCCCACCAGCCACCAGACACTACACCAGGTACGCATGGGCGCATGGCCTCAAGCCTCTCTTCTCTGTTTGCCACTCTGCTCTGTAGCGTCTGCTATGCTCTCATGGGTCATGGCCATAGCGGCAGCGCGAGGACTAGGAAGCTCTGCTTCAGTGCTCTTTAGCTGTTCTGTGCCTCTGTCTGTTCTGTACTCTGCAGTGTGTAGTGTTAGCCTGTTAGTGTAATAGCTAGTGTGTAGCGTTAGCCTATTACAGACTCTGCAGTCTGCATTTTGTAATAGCTAGTGGACTGGAGCCACCTGATATTGGAAAAGCATGGAGAAGTGATAAGTTACTGCAGGCTGCAGCACATCCAACAAAGAAAAGCATTAGAACATAAGTAGAAAACTGAAAATCTCAACAAAATAATATATGAAACTGGGAGCTTAAGTTGATTTATTGATTATATGTTGTATGGTTCAGTATACTGGTAGTCTGGTAGTAGTATCAGAAGTTAGATGTGGGCTGTGGCTGTGCATATCATCTTCCAGGTTTTTTTTAATGAAGTTGAAGCATGCTGTAGAGAAAGGACACCTTTTGATCTCCTATATAGTGACAGTTTGCTGATTTAAATTTACACATATATGTTAAAAATATTTTTTTCGATGTACAGGAAGATTGGGGCAATCTACATGGGTGAATCTTACAACTGAAGACACAGAACGGCCAGATCTTGCAAATGCATGTGTAGCAGTCACTGGAGGCAGAGGTTTGAAGAGTGAAGAAAATTTTAAATTGTTGGAGCGGCTTGCTGAGAAACTTGGTGCAGCATGTTTGAACTTCTTTTTTTTTTTTGCTTTGTTGTTGAAATTGTTAGTATTGATATTTGATCAAGGCCTCATGTGAATTCATTCCTCTGCAGTCTGCACACTTTTTTTTCTGACTGATTACTTTTCTTTTATGTAGTGGGTGCGACCAGAGCTGCTGTTGATGCAGGTTTTGTTCCAAATGAACTTCAGGTAAGTTCTTCAATGCTATCCATGTGTTATGCTATGTCAAATAATAACTAATTACATTCTGAATGTATCCAGCTAATATAAAATTGTAGACGCCATACACTACAACATGTCTCGTTAAACTTATTGCATTACCACCATGATAACTTATAACAGTAACACGATACTGTTTCTTTTGTTGTGAT
The DNA here is from genome assembly GCA_017311315.1 of Dendrocalamus latiflorus. NCBI lineage: Eukaryota > Viridiplantae > Streptophyta > Magnoliopsida > Poales > Poaceae > Dendrocalamus > Dendrocalamus latiflorus. The sequence goes on along the minus strand of CM029640.1, from coordinate 31,021 downwards.
GAAATGACGAAATGCATTTTTATGCTTGTTGCTTGGTCTGTTTATTAATGGAACAAATTGTAGCAAATACCTTTAGTTATGTCCTGAATGCAAGTCGACAAGTAGTCGCAAGTAGTCGACGACTAGTCGGCAAGTTGGTCCCTTGGCGACTCGACTCGACTTACTGACTTAATAACCATGTGTGTGGCACAAGAAATTCGATAGAACAATGACATTAGACAATCTTGGTGTTAGAAAAGCTGAATAATGTGTCACTACCAACTTGCTCGGTTTCTTAATGTATCCAGACAACTACAACATACATCTCGTATTCTCGTGCATGGCATTACTTGTTAGCATGACTGCATGAGTAAGCTAATGCTGAGGAAGACTGGATAAGAGAGCTTTTAGATGACTTGCTAGTGCTGGAAGAAAATATTCCTCTACTGCAGTAAATAGATGGGTAAATGGCCTATTTGGTCCCTCCAAATTTACAAAAAGATCTACCTTGGTCCCACCACTTAAAAAAAAGGACTAATCTACTCCCTCAAGTATGACTTTTGGACCAAACAAGGACCGCTGCATACTTGGCCATCAATGTAGCATGCTTGGTCATTGCCTGGTCATCTCCCCAAGACCCCAACTAAAGAGCCGAGTCAACTCCTGCAAAAAGGCAATTCTTTTTTGCATTGTCTGTGTAGCCATCGATGAGAAAGATTTCATAGTTTATTGTGTGGACTTACAAATTTTTTAAAAATAAATTATTTGCTAGTGTATTGATTATGCAACTAAAGAATGTGTTAAAATATTAATATGTAGAAACCAGAAGTTCAGCTAATTAACTACTCCAACCAGTGAAGCAGCCACTTAGTTAACTCAAGCAACAGTCCAGCTTTTATAACTCTGGTTTAGATCACTTATTCATCCTGTGATTGTGGTAGGTATACTAACCCACTATTCAACATCTCCTGCGTCTCTTATTGCCTCATGGCTCATGGCAAATCCTCGTTGCCAAAATCGCAGACTTCTACAAAGATGGGAAGGCATAATGTGTTCAACTCTGCAGTACTACAGACACAGATTCATGTGCATAACGACAGTGGTGTGCACTTCGCCTGAATATTTCTTGTCAAGTTGCAACATAGGGATTTTGTCCAGCACTGAGCACTCCAGCTAGTAGCTTATATGTTTGGACTATGCAGAGTGTTGTTGTGTTCCTGTCACTTGTTATGATCTGCTGTCACAAGATTTATACAACTAATTTCAGGATAGAATTTGTGTCAAATTTAACCTGAGTGCTTGATACACTATTTTCCTACAACAATTTGCACCAGATATGCCCTTGAGGTCCACTAACTTGGAATTGAAGATACAACATTCATACTTACCATCAAAAGCCCATAAACTGAAGGGAGTGAATTTTAGCAAAGAAAGAATTAGTAATTAACTACCTTAGAAAAGTTGGAACATGCCTGACCCTTTTGTCCTTGGTTAGATGATTTCTTCAGTTCCTCAAGGAAGGACTGTTTTCTTTCTTTTGCCAAAGCTGTTAGGATTAACAGGAAACTGTTCAGAATATATGGATATTACTATAAAAATGGTTGTGTGCATCAAAATCAAATGCATAAAATAAACATGACGTGCACAATCATAGTTTAATATGATGGTCCTGCGCTGCATTAAAAGATTGTAGCATGTGGCGTTCCCTCTGTTTTCATTTCTGCTTAAGTTCCAAGTTCTTGTGCATCTACGTATATTCATACATTGTCAAATTTAAACCCTCTCAACTTGTTAGCAGTCTTATGCCTCTCCCACCATTTGCTAATTCGATGACTCATCAATTGTTGCAGTTAATAGGGTTCTACCCTGCTCACCTGCAACTCTAACTAACCCCAGCCTGAATTTTGAAGCTCCATACTACACCTAACTAGCTAAAGGCTTACTAAAATGTGAGTCCAGCTCAGCAAATTTCAGTGTAGTCACAGGTTAAAAATAATACTATGGAAAGATCTACACCCACATGCTAATTTGAACTTTGTCATCGAGATATGTAAAAGTGAAATTTCAGATACACAAAAGGGTGACTGTCATGAACCGGGGTAAACACCACCAAGAAGATAGCCGAATGGCGTCGGCGTAGAACGAGAGGGAGAGAGACTAGATGTTTAGGCGAGGAAGACTTGATAATTCTCTGATTGAATACAATGGCATGCGGTAGCCCCCTTATATAGATGGGCTCCCCCTAACAGATCGAATCTAATTCCAATCCTATCTCTAATAATATGGAAACTCATATCATATCTCTAATTATATCTCTAACAAGGGAAACTAATCTCTAACTCAAATAGAATCTAATCTCTAATTTCTAATAATAAACTGACTAGGCCTTGGGCCCCCAAGGCCCACACCCCTGACACTACACCCCTCTCGGACATGCAGCTCGTCCTCGAGCTGCTAGACGGCGGCCAATGGAAGACCTTCAACACCGATGTAGAAGACGAACTGTGGCGGGGTGCTGCAGCGGATGAAGACGATCGGCCAGATCCAACCGGAACAAGTTTAAAACAATGCCTGCAAAATAAGTTTAGGTTTTTTTTATTTTTTTTTTGTTTATTTTTTGAATTTTGAAAATTATTTTTTTGATTTTTTTTGACACCTGCAAGAAAAAAAAATTCTTTTTTTGCCCCTTTCACCAAGCCAGGCTTCTATTAAAGATTCCCCTGTCCTGAAGTCTCCACGCGGACGATTGAAGCAGAGGAGACTGCGGCGGCGGTTCTGGCAGAAGCGGCCCGGCCGGCGGCGGCGGCGGCCGGTGCAGACCGGCGGCAGCGCGCGGGCAGAGGAGGCCCGAGCAGTGGCGGCGTGCGGGCAGAGGCGCCTCAGCGGCGTTGGCGGCCGGCGGTTGAGCGACGGCCGGAGCGGACCGCGGCCGGTGAAGCAGTGGCCTGCGGGGTGGCAGCCGACGGAGCGGAGGCCTGCGGCGCCGACGGAGCGGCTGGCGAAGCGGGCGGCCGGAGGCGCAACGACCGCCGGAGCGGCTGCGACGGCGACTCGGCCTGAGGCGGACCCCGCGGCGGCGGCGGCGGCTGCGACGCGGCGGCGATGGTCCGGGCGGCTGCGACGCGGCGGCGATGGTCCGGGCGACGGCGGCCCGGGTGGCTGCGGGCTGAGCGGACGGAGACCACCGGCCGGATCCAGATCTTGCCGGCTCGAGGCCCGACCACGGAGACGGCGATGCGGGAAGTGGCGAATCCGGCAGCGACCTGCGTGGATCTGGGCATAAGATGGCGACCGGCGACCCAGGACGGCGACGGCGACGGATCCAGGCGACTTGGCGGCGTAGAACACCGGATCCACGCCGAAAGGCGGCGGCGGAGATGTCCAAGATCTCGGCCGCGGCGGCGCCCGCGTGGACGCTGGACGAAACGACGGAGCCGGCGGAGGCGACGCTGCGGGACCCGAGCGGTGGCGGCGGTGGCTCAGTGGCAGCGCGAGGCGGCGGGGGCTGCGGCCGATGGCAGGGGCCGGTGGCAACAGAAGAAGTCTCAGCGTTGGTTGAGGCGGCGCAGGAAGGCGGCGTGGGACTCCGAGGTCTAGCCGCTCCGATCTGACCGCTGCAGATTCTCCGGTCAAACCTTCTTCTTCCGGCCCAACCACTGTGGCTTCGCCTTCTTCCCCGTTCTCCAGCACGGTTGCTTGGATGGACGCGCCCTCGCTGTGACTGGTGAGCTCGACGGCAGGGGCGAGGACAACCTCGTCCTCCATGTCCTTAGAGGGAGGTAATGCGGTGAGGGTGATGTCGACTGTTTTTGAAGGCTTGGGTGCCGCTGCCATCTCGCGTTGCACCTTCCTCTGATTCTTGCACTTCTCCAAGAATTCATTCAACGTCTTACTCATCTGATCGCAGATCGCGATCGCTTTGCTCCAGTCATCAGCCATGGTAGCGGAAGTCGTGGGAAGGGATCGACTGCTCTGATACCAAGTTGTCATGAACCGGGGTAAACACCACCAAGAAGATAGCCGAATGGCGTCGGCGTAGAACGAGAGGGAGAGAGACTAGATGTTTAGGCGAGGAAGACTTGATAATTCTCTGATTGAATACAATGGCATGCGGTAGCCCCCTTATATAGATGGGCTCCCCCTAACAGATCGAATCTAATTCCAATCCTATCTCTAATAATATGGAAACTCATATCATATCTCTAATTATATCTCTAACAAGGGAAACTAATCTCTAACTCAAATAGAATCTAATCTCTAATTTCTAATAATAAACTGACTAGGCCTTGGGCCCCCAAGGCCCACACCCCTGACAGTGACATTTTGGACATCGACATGGTCCCCAAAACACAACAAATCTACAAACATCATTTTCGTGTGTCCAATCTAAATATCCATAAACATATAGATAGCTAGAGATTAGAAAGTTTGACTGCAAACATCCGAAAACATCACTCTTTTGTAACTGGAGGAAATGCTTTCAAGATTGGTTAAAACAGCGAATATTCTTACAAGATTGTAGAAATAATAGGACCCACATTGCGAGTTAATATGTCTTGACATGCTTTCATGCTGATGCTCCACTGTTGGATATAATGCACAAGCAGAAAGTAGAGAACAAAATTCCAGAAGAAATCCAATTCCCATACCTCTCCTACAGGAATTGTAACTATTCACTCACTAACAAACATTTGTACAGGCAGTTTACAAGTTTAGTATTAAGCAGTTAGAGCAACAAAATGGACAAAGAAAAGCAGGACATAACAATGTCGACTACCCAGCATCTCTTACAGCAAAAAGTAAGCTTGGGCTTACTGCTCTGTTTTTAGTTTTTGTTAATACAGAAATCAGCTAACCCGACATGTGAAAAAAAAGAGGTGAAGTAAGGAACCGACCCCCCCCCCCCCCCCCAAAAAAACACCCACCACCACCACTTCCTGGTTGTTTTCTGCGGTATTAGCCTTTTCCGCATCACAACAACTAGAATAAAAAATTCTAACACAGCTCGGCTCCTCCCTCATTGCCCATAGTCCCTAAAGTCTTTACACCCCGTCTCTTTGAAGTTGGAAAGCAGCAAAGGAGCCATTTCTTTTTCCTCAACGCCTGAAGGAAGGGTAGTGAGAACCACATTGTACCATCCAGCCAATAAATTATTTTGAGTTGCCCCAAACCATCTGAGTTTCCACTTTTCACAGATGTAGAATAGAACAATGATTATACAAAGTTTAGCGATACATAAATAAAAAGTTCAAACAATTAGACAAAATAACTAACAGAATCTTAAAATATTAGAGTGAGAAATCTATAGCATGAGAAAAAGGAGAGAAATCACACCTTTGGCATCTTTACTTCTTGATGGGTTCAAACCTTTCCGAGGATTCTGTGCCTTGCTCACCTGGAAAGAGAAAACAAATTTCAAGACCAGTCAACTAATCAGCGTGAAAATTCAAAAGTATATACAACATTTGTCACTGTCATTTAGTATGTACGTATAGACCTAACTGCACCTTGAACCAAGCAAATTTCTTTGTTGAATAAACAAAATCAAACTAAATAGGCATTTACTAGAGCTTGTCATGTGGCGTTCTTTAGAAAAAGATGGAGAGGTATCATGGAAAGCTTGCTCTGTCCTAAGATCTAGAAAATAACTAGAATTTCATATCCGATCGTATATTGGGTGAATGTCAAAAACAATTAAGGAAATAATATAAACTTTCACTATGATAGAGTCAATGGCAGCTCACTATAATGAAGAACCATAGTGTACAAAGCTACATTTACGTATTGCGATTAAGATAAGCCAAGTGTGCTTACCGCATTGAACAACCTGACAACTGAATCACCAGCAGCCGGACAATTCATGAAAATATATTGGAGGGAAAGGCATCCGATTAGTGAACAATTATTTTGGTGAACATTGAAATTAAGATATGCAAAATGACATAGTGCAAAACAGAACATTACCCCCTTGGGTTGCAACCTTGATGAGCTTCTTCTCTTTGCTGTCTAAATGTTTTGTGGGCATGACATGGCCCTTCTCCGCAGCCTACATTTTTCACCAAACATGAGGTAATGCCTTAAACGCAAACACTTTTTAAGGGGTGGCGAAGTAGCGAGTAATCGAAGGAGGTGTACTGTACCATGCGCTTCTCCTTGCGGGCCTCTCCCTTGGGCTTTTGCTCCTCCACCTCCTCCGCCAGCTTGGCGGCGACCAATTTCTTGTGCGCTGACAGAATTGGACCCTGATAAGAAGGTGGAAAGAAAACTGTGTTACCCCCTTCGGTCCTCCTTTTGTACTATACTGCTATGCATCAAGAAAGACATGAACACATCATGAAAAAGTTCAGTTGAGAATTTGGGAAGTAACCAATGGGTCGTCTGGAAGCTTCTTGGCCATGATCTTCAAGAAGGCGACCCGGAATGCCCTGCAGCCTTGCTCGAACCTCGTGACTCCGCCGCCGGATTCTTCTCCCGAGCTGGAGGCCTCTTCCGACAGGCCCTCGTCGTCAACATCACCGTCATCATCGTGTTGTTGTTCGTCGTCGTCGTCTTCAGAGTTGTAGTCGCGTGCGCGCTTCTGGAGGAGCTTGAGGAACTTGTTGCTGGGCTTGCGCCGGCGGCGGACGGGCTCATCGGACAGCTTGAGCTTCTTGTTGCCCTTTCCCCTTCCCCTTCCCTTGGATGGCTTCTTGCGCTTGTTGGGGTTCGGGGTGGCGGCGGCCGCGGCGGCAGATGGAGGAGCTGTTACAGCTTGCGGGGCGGCAGCCATGGATGGGGGAGCTTGATTGCCTCTGAACGCGTCTCTCTCTCTCTCTCTCTCTGTCTCTCTGTCTCTCTCTTCTAGGGTTTTGGTTTTGGTTTGGGTTTTAGGGCTTGGGAAGCAGCTGCAGCGGCGGCAGGAATTTTGCTCTTGGCCGGGCCGGATGGATACCTCGGCCCACTTTTATGTCATGTCTTTAATGGGCCGTGCATAAGTCTGGTCTCCTGAGTCCAGTGTAGGGGTGGAAACGTCGACATATGATTCTAATTTTTAAAATGAATACGAATTTAAATATTTTTAAATATAAATACAAATATTCTTAAATATAAATATAGATATTTTTGAATACTCAGATACGAATATCGGATAAAATGGATTCCTGACGGTTTTGCCGATTTTTGACCGGTTACCGGGTTAAAACCACCTAAATTTAAATTTTGAATCACAAAATTTGTACGGATTTTTCATGGGTTCTAGAAACGGATCGAATAGTCTCGAATACGAATATGGATACGAATATTCTTGCATATGAATATTCTTAAATACGGATATGAATATTCTCGAATATGAATACGAACATTTTCGAATACGAATTTTGCTTACCACATACATATTTTCTTGGATACGAATATCGGATAAAACAAATTATCCGTTATCGTTTTCCACCCCTAGTCTAGTGGGGTTTCTACTTTTTAGGTCACGGATTGCACCTGTTGGCTGGCCTCAATTCCCTTTTTTCCGGTTTCTTTATCGGTGTTGAATGCGAGAGAATTTGATGGTTTCTATAAGTAATTATAGATTTCTTTAATTTGAATACTTGTGCTTTGCTATAATAAAAATATCACATCAACCTCAGCTCGAACCCGGATTTAGCCAATCCAGAATCCTCTGTGAATACCACTGAATTATTCTCTTGATTAGTAGATAGTGCTCATAGATACATCACTGAATCATTTTATACAAGATGTAAAACATACCATACGTTACTATCATAACATCAGAGTTTAAATAGACCGCATCAAGTCAAGTTTACAATAAAGTGACTAAGTCATAAGATACATTACATAAAATTTACAGAAGCGGTAGCGGAAGAAACTAGGGGAGAGCACATCTCACCACAGGCAAGTGACTGGGGTAAATTTATGTGTAACCGATATTAATCAAGGATCTGGAGAATATTGGTGCACACCAATACCACCTTAGCTAGACTGAGAGATACCTAACCTACTACACTAAGCTCCACTATCTTCATTACCATCAGCTCCTTGATCGTTGTAGTATTCGTGCTGCCCTTGATCCACTGGTTCTTGGATTTTTGTGAGCGAGTGTGAGCACAAGCAACAATAATTAGTAAGCAACAATAATTAGCGAGCCAACACATATAATGTAATATTTATACATGCAAGGCTTAACAAAGATGGTTCGGTTTCTTTTATTTACTAAAGGCAATATTTGTAAATTGTCGATAAATTAGAAAGTCATATGACTTAGCATTTTAACCAAACCATATATTTATTAAAGAGAGTGAAAATGTGCAATTATTAATAATGGTACATGTTCCATCCACCTATTACATGGTTCCATTCACAATATGCTAGTTTTTGATTAATAGGTTTACATCCACCCACTATTAGCACTGGGTTACATCCACTCAGGGGAAACCAAATTCAGGCTTACATCCACCCGATGAATTTTATCCTACCCACAATGGTTTTTGAGATAGAAACTAACTCGAGAAAGTTCTCATGCTCGCCCTTGATCGTGAGCACGATTGTTCGAATAGTTTATACTCTGTAGAGACTACCCACAAGAGATAATCAGCTTGGTATGTTTCACATATTTTCTTGGACATGTGAATCAAGAAGATCATCATAAGAGCTTTACAATGCATCTTCTAGTGTAAGTTAGACCCGCTAAGGTTTCACCTAAGGGTGGTTACGTTAACCACATCCAGACCCCCCTTTTGTGCCACACAGTGGCTTACACTAGCGACACGACTATGTCCACAACGGTTTAAAACCAGCAACACGACTCATGGGTCACTTTAATGGTGCGACCCGCACTGGTGGGTGCAAATTGTTTAGCCAAGTTGACATAATTATAGAATTGTGATTGTATTGTTTTACATTAGAAGGTCATCACAAGATTAAGTCCTTAAAGTTACCTAGGTGGTACATGCCACATTCCACAATTTCTCATACTATATTCACACCAACCATCATACCATCCGTCTAGATATGGTAATAGCAAGTTTTAGGGTTTTGAGGAACATAAACTTTTCAGGAACATAAACTAAGTTTTCTCAAACATACCAGTCATCTCCCTCCAATGACTATCTCAAAACAAGTTTTATGATTAAAATATGATGATTAGGGCAAACTAGTGCCCTGGTACTTAAGCAAAACTAGTATGGCACTTAAATACAACTATAGCTAGTAAAGTTTCCATTAATTATCTAGGGTAATAAGGATTAGGTGATGCAAGTGTCAAAAGATAGCATAATAATGTTACAATGTTTGGGCTTGTATCTACCAGTTTAATATACATTGGCATAACAAATAATATCATGCAATTTGGTAATTTAAATGAATGTAAATTTGCATAAAATGTAGATTCAATATGATCAAAGTATCAACTCTCCTGGCTCATAAACAAGGTGGTCCTAAAATTCTTGACCTTGCTCGTACTGTGGCTCCTCTACATCTTTGTACTCTATTCGAATAGTTGTATTGAAAAACGTGCACACACAAAAGAGCGAAATAGTAAATACAAATAAAAATTCAAATAAACTCCAATTGAATAAAAATAGTGTCATTGGATAGATCTTGAATTTATAAAATTTAGAAACAAATTTTATTAAATTTGGAGTTAAAATGAGTGAGAACAAGTCATTTGAAGTTTAAATCAAGATTTAATTCAAGAAAAAGAAAGAGGAGAGAGGTTACTCTCACTGACATGAGGGGCCCACAATTTTTATATAGTTTTTGAATTAAATTTCTATTAAAAATGGTTACAGAGATTGACATGTGGGGGTTTAGTTTTCGGGCCTAGGTTTTGGGTTTCTTTAAGGACTGAGGGACTGAAAAGTGGGGTCCAATTATTGTGTCAACAGTACTTGGGCACACTGTTAGTGACCCTGACTTTTAAAACTGCCTTAAAATTAATTTAAGCTGCTATGGAGTCCACTTGTCACACAGACAGGCAGGCAATTAAATGAGGATGGCCCACCAGTCAATGGCTACTTAACCTCGGCTAATCAAAGGTCATTAATTTCAACTAAACCACGCATTAACTAAATGACTTTGCTACAGTTCTCGTCTTCATCACCGAGCGAGGCACGGCTCGTCGTTGACGATGGGGACCTTTGCAGACAGTAGCAAGATCTAGAATGGACTCCTTGCCGTGGCGCGTACCTCTAAGCAAGTTGGCATGAGCCAATTTGAACCCTTGAGCCATCGGTAGTGAGCTCCTTGGCGGCGTGAGGCCGAGGTGGTAAAGCTACATTACAGTGCATTAAAATCCAATTAATTACTACAGCAGCATCTAAGGTTGATGAGGAGAACACCTGAAGTGATCGAAAAGCTCGAGAGTGAGTGTAGGGGGCTGTCAACGGTGGACTGAGGCGGTGGTGAGGGGGCTATAGGTAGATCACTAGGGAGGTAGAGAGGCGTGGGCATGGTTCGGGTTGGCTTTGCAATCCCTCGATGATGCTCCAGGTGCTCGCAAATTGCTTAGAGAAGCGAAGGTTTGCTGGAGTGGCTTCATGGAGTAGCTTCATGCAATTGCTCAGAGAAGAGGGCTCAGGGAACTAGGGCTCAATAGCTAGCAATGGGAGGTGAGTAACAATGCCAAGAGCTAGACGTGACACTTTATAGAGGGGGAGAGAGCTTGGTGATTGTTGATTCCATGATGGCCTAAGGCGGCCATGGCAACGATTTGGTGAGCCACATGTTACACACACATACATGCCTATGCATTTTTGGTGAGAATATACACAAAAAAATCTAAGAGATGCCTTTTTTGCCATGATATACATAAAGATATGCAACTAATCTAGATATGCTAGTGCAATACATTTTGTAACTTCTATGATTAATAAATTGGGTTAAGTGATTTGATCCAATCACAAATGCACCTGAAAAAAAATTCAATCTGGAGTCCATTTTATAGTCGTTCTACCCAAATAACATACTTATAAAACAGTATTTGTCAAGTTATCATCACTAGTAGTGTGTCCGTGCTAACGCTACTCATACAACAGGATAGATAATGGCGTGATGAACTGAATATCTAAGATATGACTTAAGAACAATATCTAAAAAACTATTCTTCCCTCCCAACAATTCAGTTTGTGTCAGTGCTAGAACCAACAGATAAGAAAAGCCATTTAAAATCAACCAAGACAGAACTTACTGATTGAGTCGACAGCCATGACCAGCTAATCTAGAATATCTGCTCAGATTGAAACTGTGAATTTGGTATAACTCCGAAATGCTTAAGTTCATAACCAACTTTGCCTACTAAATAAGTGCTTACTACTTATTAGTTCTGTTAAGGTAACATTATATCTGACCATATAAGAAATTTTGGCCCATATTAAAGAAAAGGAAATTATCGAAAATGGAAGGGGTTGAAGAATTTATACATATTTCATTAAAATTATATAACTAACCTTAGGTTTAGCAATGCATACAACCTTGTTAAAAAAATTAACAATGGCAAGTGGCAGCTGCACTTGAATACAAATATAATAATATGGCACCTCAGATGTGAAATTACGACAGCCAATGTCTTAAAAGACTCAAGGAGTAAGATGATTCAGAAGGTACACCACTGCCCCAATCTTGTTAATTTCGGTAAGTCATGTTTATGGTCATTACTCATTAGCCATTACAGAATTAGAAATTGTACGTTCTACTGCTGACCTTTCATAAGGAACTTGCACAAGGAATTATGACCATGAGATGGGACAATTGCCATGAACGCCAACAAACAAACATGGAAATTCTGTCACCAAACATGTCATTGCAAACAATCGATGACAGCTGCGGCCAAATCTCAAACTAAAGCATTGAAGATCAAAATTCAGTAATTATATAATCTGCAATAAAAAATAGGTCTTAAGCGCATTGTAATGAGTCATTGCAACAGAATTGATAGATGTAATCTTCATTGAAAAAAAGGAGTAACGAACAACATATTTTTTTATTTCCCCTTCAGGCAACTCTACAATAATACCTACAGGCAACAGAAAAAAGGCATCGTAACTGATTTGGCATAAAAACAACAAAGATAGAAGGTGAAGCATACACGGCATGCCAAACAAAAAGCATTCAAATACAAAATCAATTAATCATTGATGCACACAAAAGGGTTATGGGATTTTTACCATTCCAGATATACTATCTTGCCGGATAGCTTAAACACTCCCTCAAGCAACAGGATTTTGGAATGTGATAAGCTGGAATAGAAGACTTCTCTTTACCATCAGAAAAAATAATACAGATGAATGAACTGATAAAGTACAATTGCAATCAAATTATGCAAAAAAAACTAATGGCAATTGAAATAATTTTTCCACGTAGAACCCATGATGTCACCAAATTTTCATGTACCACAAAAATAGGAAAATATAGCCAAAACCTTATTCAGGTAGTGCAGATATTCTAACGCAAAGGTTTCAGAGACCAGTAGACTACGATATATCAGAAGGGAAGCCTGCACTCCCACCTCTCATCCATTATCCATGAGCACAACATTTGAAAACCAGAATCCTCTTTGTGCACGATAAACTATAAGTACTTGCGAAAATAATTCCATCATTAATTGCTCATCCATGCTAGAGTAACTATTAATTATTGACAGAGATTAACCATAGGGAGAGTTAAGAAGCAATACCCAACTGGTTTCCTTGCACTTGGCAGCCCTGAACACATTACTTGGGAGTTTAAACTCCACAAAGAAGCTATGGCTTCTTCAATATCTGCTGTTAACAGTTCCCCAAACCTACATATTCAACCATTTAGGAGTAAGCATATTGAGGCGGAAAATGGAGATAGGAGATGGAGTAAGAGACAATTAAGCATATTGAGGCGTAAAATGGAGAGAGGAGATGGAGTAAGAGACAACTGCCTGTTCATCCCAAGAGCATGCACTTCTTGCACCAATGCACAGTTTAGCCTTGATTTTAGTTTCACCAACAAAAGATAGAATACTGAATGAATCATACTAACAGTGCAACCAATGATTCTAAAGGCTAAACTCTACAACGATTTAATCATTTCCTCAAGCAAGTTGTGGGCATATAAGACTGAAGTCTTGCACATGCACCACCTGCTCTAGCTCATATTTTCCTTTTGCTTCTACTTTTGGGTGGCCAAATCATAAACAATATAAAGTAGTAACCTTGGCACTCCCTTTGCTGGTCACCATGGACAGCATTCATCGTACGCAGCGACAGGCAGGCAGTCAAGTATGCAGTGAATTCAGCAGCGGCCGTCAAGACCGGACCCATGCGGTGGCAGGGATATGGGGGAGACGCATGGAGAGAGGTCAGATATGGCATCGGGGATTACAGGGGAGGCAACCTTCATGACTCACCAAAGGAAATCGCCGTGAAGCTGCCGTCGGGTCGCCGTGGATCATCATTGAGTCGCCGCCCCTCGTGCTCTATTAATCTGATCCACTGCCATCGAGCTCCTATTAATATCTAGTGGTCTCTAGTTGATCCACTTTTGTGATTGGTAATCGATCATGGGAGCTGCGAGACTCGACGGCGTCGTGGGCTTGGTGAGCCAAGACCGGTAGAGGAGGCGAGGATGAAACATGGGTGGCTCGGGAACCATGGGCGGAGCGGCGGCGCAGGGGTTCGGCACGGGGCGGAGGGGGCGTAGCTGCGGCGCAGGGGTTCGGCGCGGGACAGCAGGGGCGGAGTTGCGGCGTAGGGGTTCAACGCGGGAGAGCGGCGACGCTGGGGTTCGGCACGGGAGAGCGGAGCGGAGCTTGCCCCCGGCCGCCGCGGCGTCGTACCTCGCCACCGCCGCGCCCCGCCGGGCTACCGCCGGCGTCCACCTCCCCTCCTCCGGGTCGAACACCTCCGCCTCCACGTCCTCCCCGGCCACCACCACCCGCCCTCCCACCTCCCCGGCCGCCATGTACCCCCTGGCCGTCCCCATGGCCGGCGCCTCCTCCCACCCGTTCCTCACCGCGCTGTACACCGCCACGCTCCTCACCGCCTTGTCGCCCCCCTCCTCCACGCCCCCAATCACGTAGATCTCGCCGCGGCGGGGGAGCCCCACCACCGCAAACGACCCAGCCGTCGCTCCACCGGGGACCGGCGGCAGCAGCAGCCACCTTCGGGAGAAGGGGTCGAGCGCCTGGCACTAGAGGTGGTGGGAGACGGGATCGAAGGCAAAGGCCAAGAGGAAGGGCAGCCAGAGCGAGACCGACGCCGTGGACGAGAAGAGCAGCGGCTTGGCTGGCGTGTCGGAGAGGAAGCGGTTCCAGGTGGAGGAGATGGTGCGGAAGAATGGACGCACGGGCTTCGGGGTGGAGACGGGTATCGCGGGGTGGAGGCAGCGTCGGGGGCGTGTGCGTGGGCGTGGGGTGAGGTTCTGAGTTCAATGATGTGCATGATCCGAATGATTTTGGCCTTAGGATCTTCAATGAGTAAGAGAAGAAGGCTTGAGGAGAGATCCAGGCCATTCATTTGTATGAAGTTGGATTACTTTGGTACACAAATCTGGGTGAACTTATATTAGGCATGACTGTAGGGGTGGTTGAGGGGGTGGATTTAGTAAAGAAAATTTTGGTATATTATAGAGGGGTAGAGATGAATGATGCAAACTTAGCAAGCAAACATTATTATTTGTTGTTAGTGTATAAACCAAACACGAGTGAGGGGGGCAAACGTCGGTCATGTTACGGGTCAGCATCCACGAGAGCAAAAGTGACACAAGGTTTATACAAGTTTGAGGTCCAAGAAGATCTCCCTACTCCTGTCGGTGGCCTACGAGGGGTTTCGGGGGGTCTTCTCGGAGGCGTACCAATTTGAATACTTTATTGTATTCCTTTTGAGCTCAAGTTACAAATGAGAGATATATGGGATATTTATAGGCTCTTGGGTTTGCACAAATGATAAAAATGCCCCTTAGTGAGATAGCTAGTCTATGAATATAAGCGAGGGGTATTACAATTTTTCTAAATATAGCTATATTTCTTGCACTTGTATACTGGAGTTTTCCAAAGAGTGACAGGGATAAATTATTCCTCTAATACTAGTCTCCTGCTCCTTTGACGCCTGGGGAGGCGTTCAAAGTGGTAGTTTTGAATTGCAGTTAGGGCTTAGCCAAGATTTGGTAAGCGTTGTAGTTGCTTCCAGAATTGGGCGCCGAAATTAAGGTGAAGCTTCCGGCGGAATTTTGTCTTCCCATGCCACGGTGAAACTTTCAGCTTGTCATGCGATTGTGGCATTTTTGGGGCTGGCAGTAGATTGGATTGCTTGATCTGTCCCACCTGGCTAATGAACCCGATGCCCCATTTGGACCTCTCTGTTGGCTCATTGACTGCTTGGGTCTGTGTTTTCTTAGGCCTTTTGGTCGGCCCATGTGGACACATATGACAGGGGATGGGGAACTCCTTTTAATTCCGCCATCGTCCCTATCCAAAAGTGAGGAAAACAGGTACAGGTTGAACCAACAAGACATCGGGAGCCGAGCCAGGGGCGAGCAGGAGGCTCTCAGTGTGGCCAACGCTGGCTAGGCATGGCTGACGTCTGGGAGGGTAGAGTTGGGAGCCGCATGGCCATGCTCACCACCCTGGGTGGGCATATGGTTGTTGTAGTGGACGCCAGCGGCGAACTTGGCGAGGTGAACTTGGCAAGCTCGCTGGCACCTTGGTGCTCCCGCCAGGCACCCTGGCACACAAAGGCCCCACGCCCCCTTCTCCTCCTTCGTCTTAAGTCTCTTCTCCCCTACTCCTTGGAAACGTCCAGCAGATGATGAACACAAGAGCCATAAAAGTTTGCAAATGGATGACTGAACTAGATCTCACCTCAAGCCACACAAGGAAAGATCCAAACCTATTTCTTTGCTAGCCCGTGCGAATCTCGGAGGCGAGATTCTTTTTAAGGGGGTAGTTTGTCACAACCCAACTATTTATTTTAAAATTTTTAGTAAAAAAATTCAAATTAACTTAATTTAAAATAAAATCAAGTGTTCTTTGGTTGCTTGACTTTTGGAGATTTTATTTGCCTGTTTTTAGCTTTTAAAAACACTTTTGTTAAAAGAAATTTAATTAAAAAATATAAAAATATTATTCAATAAAAGGTATTTTGAATTTCTATAAACATACTATTTCAAATTAATTATTTTAAAGTATTTGGCTTTTATCTGGATTTTCTCTGTTTTTCTGGATTTTAAAAATCAATTTCAAAGCTAAAAAGTATTTTTGTAAAAATTAAAAGACCAACTTTAAGTTGAAAATATTTTATCTAAGTCTAAAACATCTCCAAAACGTTTTGTGAATTTTTCTAGAATTTGTAGACTTTATTCGCTATTTTCTAATTATTTTAAAGCCTCCTAGTTTTCCTAAAAATCTAAATTGAATTTTAAATCCTTTCTCTCCTCAGGCTGACATGTGTCAAACCCAAGTTCAATCCACCCACCTTGTCTAATCTCAGTCGCCCGCTCCCACTTACCCCTTCGTTCCTTAGCCGACGATCTGGATTTTGTCCACCGCCACCTAATCTAACTAGTAGTGTGCCCGTGCTAACGCTACGGTAAAATATAAAACAAGATAAAATTTGTAAAAAATAAAATGAATAATCAGATTCATTAAGATTCACGTCTCATATATTGTATAACCAAATATTTTTGTCACATAATATCTGCATAGTAAGGAACAAGTTGTTCCCCACCAAGCTTCACGAACTCGTTCATCTGCATTTTCAAGCAGAAAATGTAAAGGTACTACAAGTATTCAAGTAGCCACTACAAACTAAATTCCCAGATCAAGATCACAGAAAACATGCAAGACAAGAATTACCCATGTGATAGATGTCAACCGAGTGAATTCATCATAAGAACCTGCCCTCCGAACAAGAATTTCAGCCATACGACCATAATCTACGTTCTTTTCAGTTAAGATAAGACAAATCAGAATTCAAAGAGGTAAAAATTAAGTGAAAACAATATTTGCTTATTTAGATAAAGACAAAAACATAAATAGAGGAATGTTCATCAGGCAAGATATATAATGTGTTTACACTGTTAACAGACTGATACATATGTACAAGCAATTTTATGGGGGATAGCCTTACTGGTGAATTCTTGATTTCTTGTCATACCGCCTGATAATCCTCGACCGCTGGCACCACTGCACGAAATCCTCATAGAGATCCACCGTGGCGACAACCGCAAACATCTGCTCCGGCGAGTACCTGCATCACCAACCATTTCCATTTCAAAAAACAATCACAGAAAAAAAACAACGGGTCCAATCGATCATACCCCATCACGCGCCTTTCCTCGTAGACCTTAGAGAGCATGCTCCCCTCCTCCCCGTCGCCGCACCCGAGGAAGCACCTCGTCTGCGCGCCCGACCGCCAGCCCCCGGCCAACCGGTCGGCCCCCACGCGAGGCGGCGGATCGGCATTCCACCGTTTCCCTAAAACGGTAAAACCCCCATTTCCCTTCCCAAACTCACACCGCTGCCACCGATGTATTCCACCACTTCATCCACCCCCACCAGCCGCCTCCGCCGCGAGGCCGTGGTCCGCGCGGTGGCAGCGCTCCTCTGGTGGCTTCGTCAAGTAGGTTCTCCCTGAAACAGGGACTTGAGTCCACAGGACATCCATTTTGCAGACAGTATCATTACTTGCAAAAATGCACAAAAAAGGTCATTTCATTCGACTGCTAAGTCTTAGAAAATGTTGCAGTCACAAACAGATAATAAAATAATAAATGAGAAACAATTGAGGTACCAGTGCATGGAATGCGGCAAAGGAGCTACATGACATTCGCACAAACCTCAAAACCAATCAATGAGGAACTACTTTACTGAACACTAATACATGCAAGTCCAAACCTCAGTAAATGCCCATCAATCTCATTACAATGTAGGAACCCCAAGTAGGTTCTCCCTGACGAACAGGGACTTGGAGCTACCTACATCTCACACAGTGGGCAACTCATCAAAGGAATAAATTTTCTTCAGATGGAACATAAACTCACTATATTGTTCAGTTGAAAGAATACCATTCAATTCATAAAAAACTTTGTAACAAAATATATGCTAAGTTACTAACAAAAAATGATCAAAACCTCAGTAAATGCCCATCAATCTCATTACAATGTAGGACCCCCAAGTAGGTTCTCCCTGAAGAACAGGGACTTGGAGCTACCTACATCTCACATGTTGGGCAAGACATCCCAGGTCACATCCCATTGCTGAAATTAACAAATAAAATCTCCCCAGATGACACACATGCCAACCTGTGCTGTTGTGTTAATGAATATTTTTTAGTTTGTAATATCAAGTTTCACATAAAAAGCATGACAACCGCCCCAACCATAATATGTACTTGATCTCTAAACCTCAGTAAAAGGCCATACAATTCATGACAATGTAGGACCCCAAGTAGGTTCTCCTTGAAAAACAGGGACTTGGAGCTACCTACATCTCGGACACTGGGCAGCTCATCCTCGGTCACTACAAAGAGAAGATTTCTACATATGGAACACAAACACACAACGTTGTTTTATAGAACAGCATTTAATCAAAACATAGTATATTTACTGTAATTAAGGAAACCATGCATAGGCATATCTTATTTTGGTGCCAGACACAAGTAGTTCCACCGTGCAACAAAGAAAGTGCTGTAAGCGCCTCAATTTATCATAACTATTAAAATCACTGGACAACACATTCTCTATTCAGACGGGCATACTCTTAGAACAAGCAGTGTACAATGTATGAACGTAGACATCAAAAGATATCAATGCACAATGGACGCACAAAGTTTGGATCAAACTACATTACCCCTGGGAAAACAGTGTTTTCGTAGTCACGAAAGATGTGGCGAGAGATTTTGGAAGCACAACCATGGGACGAAACTATTGGCTCCCACGTTAAACACGCCAGGAATCATTCTGCGCCTCCATGACTGGGCAACCTTGAGAGAGAACAATCTCAAGAAGCCAAAGGTTAGGAGAGGCACGTGCACACCAAATCCTACCGCAGGGCTTAGTTTTGATCTTCCTAGCAAGACAACAACTTAATGGCACGAAAAACCATCATCGCACAGTAGTCTTCTAACAACGATTCAGAGTTACCCAAGCCAGGACTTTCCCTCTCAAGTGTCGGCCTTCTTCTCCGGCGAATTAGAAGATGGAGGAGACGAACCAGCCGCCGTTGGAGGAGCATCGTGGGAGCAGCAACCGCCGGGCCCGTGGTGGTGATGATGGTGGTGGTGGTGCTTCTTGGCCTGCGGTTGCCGCAGCGGCTTGCGCATGTCGAAGGCGTCCTCGCCGTCGGCGTAGTACTTGGCCTCGATGTCGTGGATCTGGTAGCCGAGGGTGGAGGTGTAGAGGTTGAACGCGGCGCGGTTTGACCGGCGGACGTGGAGGGAGACGTGCCACCGGACTCCGGCGCCGGAGCCCATCTACCTCCTCGTTACCCTCAAGCGCGCCCCCGTCCGCCGCTTCGAGCACTGTCTCCGCCTCCCGCGCTCCCCCTTTCCCTCCATCTCCCTCGTCTCCGACGGCCTCCCCGCCGACCTCCCCAACGACATCGAGCCTCTCCCCGACTCCGCGCTGCGCTCCCTCCCCACTGCCGCGCGCTGCGGCCTGGTCCTCGTCGACCGCCGCCTTAGGATCCCCAATAACGGCAAGGGGGGCAAGGCCGTGGCAAGGTCGTGCCCGTCGACTTCGCCGACCCGGAGTGGGCGGAGTCCGCGAGGGAGGCGGCGCGCTGCGTGGAGCTGCGGGTGGAGGCCGGGACGTGCCGCGCCGTGCGGGTGGGCCACGCGGCGATGGCGCAGGAGGAGGCAGTTGAGAATGTGCGTGGGCGCGGGGTGGGGTCTGTGCCGTCGCCGTGCACGGGCGTGGGGGAGCGGTCGCGGTTCCAGTCGGTGCCTCCGCCGTCGTCGCCGAGGTTGTCCTCGAGGTCGTCGTAGGGCTGCGGCTCGGGCGAGGGGCGCGGGCGTCGGCGCGGGGTGGGGGGAGGAGGAGGCGACGGCGGAGCGGAGGGTGGGGGGAGGAGGAGGCGGCGGCGCGGGGTGGGGAGGAGGCGGCGGCGGCGCGGAGCGGAGGGGTGGGGGAGGAGGAGGAGGCGATGACGGCGGAGGAGCGGGGGAGGAGGCAGCGGAGAAATCAGAGGGGAGGAGGCGCACGGGTTCGGTGGGGGAGGCCGGCGGCGGCGGAGGAGGGGAGGAGGCGGAGGAGGGGTGGGGGAGGAGGAGGCGACGGGGGAGGGGCGGCGGAGGAGGCGACGGGGGAGGAGGCGGAGGGGAGGAGGCGGCGGTGGGGGGAGGCAGGCGGCGGCGAAATCCAAGGGAGGAGCGCACGGGTTCAGGAGAAGGGTGGGGAGGGCGGTTCGGGAGGAGGGAGGGGGACGCAAGGGCGTGATGGGGTGGGGTTCTGGATTCAATGATGTGCATGATCCGGATGATTTTGGCCTTAGGATCTTCAATGAGTAAGAGAAGAAGGCTTGAGGAGAGATCCAGGCCATTCATTTGTATGAAGTTGGATTACTTTGGTACACAAATCTGGGTGGACTTAGATTAGGCATGACTGTGGGGGTGGTTGAGGGGGTGGATTTAGTAAAGAAAATTTTGGTGTATTATAGAGTAGGGTAGATCTGAGCCGTCCCCTTTCACTTACCCCTTTGTTTCTTAACTGACGGCCTTGATTTCATCACTGTCGATCCAATCTCTTGCGTCCATCTTCACTTAACCCATGCCGATGGCAAGGATTCTCTTCCCTGGCCACGTGTCTTCAATCTGGCCGCACTATCCTCCTTCCTCTTCTCTCTCGCCGACACGCGGGCCCCGCCTATCAGGCTCCTCTCCTTCCTCTCTTTCTTCTTCCTTTTGCCGACTGCCATTGCCGCGCTCGTCGAGCTCTTCAATTTGCCATTTCTTTCCACCTTAAGTCCCAAGAGAGTGCGCCTTTGAATGCTCTCTTTACTCCCCACTCACTTCCGACTGTTTCCCCTCCTTTAAACCCCACTAACTGCCGTACCATGCCCCTCGGCCACTTTTACTCAGGAGAGGTCGTGCTCGGTTGTTACCACTCCCCGCGCCCTATAAAAGGCCCTCCCCGAGGATCCCCTAGCCACACCAACCCTTCCCCTCCACCAATTCCTCTCCCCGAGTGCTCGAGAGCCTTGGCGTCGTGCTTCTCCGTACTCCAGCGAGCGATTGCCGCCACCTCAGTCTGTCCCATGCCACGCGCGACGCCGTCTGTGCCTTCCTCGTGACCATGCGCACATCCTCCACCCCTCCTCTAAGCAAATTCGCCACCGGAGAGCCCTCGCCGTAGATGCCCTTGCACCACCGCCTTTGCCTCTTCATTGCCGATCGCCTCCGTTGCGCCCTCGGCATCACGCGAGGTACCGTTGAACTCCCCTTGCTCTCCTTTCTCGATTTTACCCTTCGCCAGCCGTCGCCGCCCGCTGGAGTGCCAATGACCTTTGGATCCCGAGTGCCGCCTCTGTCCGGCACAACCATGTCAGCGCTCGTGCCTGCATGGCAACCGCGTGGCATCCACATGGCGCCACGGCTCAGCCACGTCGGTGCTTGGCCGCCACGCTAGCCCGTGTGCCACCTCAGTCACCTCCCCGGTCCATGAACCCAATCCACCAAAAGTCGAACCCGCTTGTCAGTCAACACCAAAAATTTTAAAATCCAGTTGACGTCAGCCTAACATCATAAAGCCATTTTCCTTTATAATAATAATTCAGTTGAAAAATCAATTCCCCTAGTGACATCATAAATCTAATTTCTAGTACAAAAATAATTCAGAAAATCTTTCTTTTTTCTCCCTTTTCAAACTTCCAAAAGTCGGTTCTCCTTCATCCTAGCTCCGATTGAACCCGTTCAAATTTCTAACTTTTTCTAGAATATTTGGATTTTATTTGAATTTTGTGGGGTTATTTTCACGTATATACTGTGATGATTCAGAGGAATTCTTCGATGACAATTCTCACCAATTCGTGGAGCAAGGCAAGTTACACACCTTGACCATGTTGATCCCAGTTTGGAAATAAAATTATTTTATTTTAAATTATTCTACATGCATATTTTAATTCAACGTATTTCAATTCAGATTTAAACTTAGTTGTTGCCTACTTGTTAATACCTCCTTTGACATTGATTCCCGGATACCTTGTCACCTTAGGATAAAACTCTAGTTAATACACTAGTATGGATTGGAGAATTTTGTATCAAATGCTTAGACTAGCTTAGACATAATTTTGTTTTGGGATAAGCTTTTTCACATAAATTGATAAGCTTTTCTAATATATTCTTGACTTCGTTGAGTCAAAAAGGATTATGAAATATTTCCAAATAAAATATAAAACTCGATTTAGACTTAGGCAAATGGTTAGGTGATGGGTGCTTGCTGGCATGCATTGTTGTTTGGTGACACAATGTTGATTGTCAGGCACAAGGGGTAAGTGGTTGGTGCCTAAGTCAGTTAAGGACCGATTTGTGAGATACTGCTACAAAGCCCTTTCGTACTATCATAAGGTTGGTTTGGGATAGTTCTGGTTGATTAATTTGCAGGACCCAACCTGAGTCTCGCTGTAGGTTGAATGTGAGCGTGGCGTAGGCTATGTGAAGTCTCACTCAGCTCAAGAGGGGGTCCCAGTCTAATGGATTCCTTACTGGGGTGAAAGCTTAGCGTTGGCTTGGCTAGGTTGAAGGTTTTGCATTGTAAAGGTCTTGTCATGATCTCCTCACCGCACACCAAAGGAAGTGTGCTTATCTGGTGGCAACATAGGATGATCATGTCTTGTGGGTAAAGTTGTACAACCTCTGTAGAGTGTATAATCTATCCTGGATAGCTGTGCCCCTGGTCATGGGCAAACTGAGTAAAGTTTTTTACGGATTAGACTTTGTTTTTTTTCAAAATGGTTTCTGAAAACCTTATGGATGGATGGAATCCATGAGAGATTCAAAAGCGTATGGATGGATGGAATCCATATGAGATCTTTTTGGAAAAGATGGTACGGGTGGGATCCCTGTGGATAGGTTGGTGTGGGGGATGGACCTGTACTAACGGTATCTATTTTGATTACAATGTTGTTTTTACCTACTGTATTAAATTCAGATATTTCAATCTATTTATTGTATATCTTAAATGTTGTTTTATGCTCAAACAACACTATATGCCTTCACTTGTCAGCCTTGCATTATTGTGCATTTTTCCATGTATCTTGTCGGGGTGACACGTCTGATTCTGCCCACCATGCCTGTTTTAATCTCAGCCGCTCTCACTCACTTACCCCTTTGTTTCTTAACCGACGGCCTTGAATTCATTATCGCCACCTGATCTAATCTGAGTTGTCCCCTTTCACTTACCCGTTCGTTTTAATTCGACGGCCCCGATTCTTTCTCTGCGCTGCGTGGCAACCATCCATCCGTCCGCCTTTCTCTCTTCTCTCTCGCTGACAGACGGGCCCCGCCTATCAGATGTCTCCCTCCTTGCCTTCTTCCTCCTCTGGCTGACTGCCATTGCCACGCACGCTCAAGCTCCGTTCTTCACCCTCCATCTGTTACTTCTTGCCATTAATGGCCATTGAGTGCCCCTCTTCACTCCCCCACTCAATTTCAGTTGTTTCCTCTGCCTTTAAACCCCGTTAATCGCCACCGCGCCTATTTCCCAATTGCCCTAACTCTGGCGAAGTCGTGCTCAGCCGTTACCACTCCCCATACCAATAAAAACCCATCCCCGAGGACCCCCTAGCCGTGCTGCCCCTTTCCCTTCTGCCAAGTCCTCTCCCCGAGTTCCCAAGAGCCTTGGCGTTGTGCTTCTCCGTCTTCACCACCGCACCGCACTCCGGCGAGCAATTGCCGCCACCTTGGACCGCTCCTCGCCTCACCACCACCACCTTCATCTTCATCGTGCCCGTGCGATCATCCTCCGCCCCTCCGCTAAGCAAAGTCGTCGCCAGAGCGCCGAGACCGCCAGAGCTGTATGCCGCCGTCGCTTCTCTGTCGTTGCCAACCGCTCTCCGGTCATCGCCCAGCACCGCCGAAGGTACCATCGGACTCCCGGTGTCTCCTCTCTCTGTTGCTACCCTACCTGTGCGCGTTCGCCGCCAGAGCGCTGGTGACCTTTGGGTTCCGTGCACTGCCTTCGGCCAGCGAGGCCACGTTAGTAGCCGAGCTGATGTGGCAAGTGTCGTGGCAGCCACCTAGCAGCCGCATGCACGCCACATCAACACCAGCCACCGCACAAGCGCCACGCCAGCCGCGTGCCACCTCAGCCTTCACCCCAGTCCATGAACCTAGTCCACCAAAAGCCGGTCCCACCTGTCAGTGAAATAAAACCCTTTTCCTTTAGAAAATTAATTCAGCCAAAAATTCAATTATGTTGCTGACGTCATAATTCCCTTTTCCAGTAGAAACATAATTCAGCCGAAAAATAAATCCAATGCTGACGTCATAAATAGAATTTCCAGTACAAAGATAATTCTAGAAAATTAGCCTTTTCCTTTTCTTTAGAATTCAAACTTCCATATGCCCGTTCTCCTTCATCCTAAGTCCATTTGAGCTCGTTCAAATTTCTAAATTCATCAAAAATTCCAATATGTCCATTTATTCCATCTATTTAAATATTTGAAGTTTGGTTGGTAATCCTAAAATTTAAATTTCAAATTCTAATACCTAGTTCATTTTCAAAGCATTAGTTTCGTTCAAAATTTTCAGTTGACTTCCAAAATTCAAATCTAGCAAAGTTTAAAATCTCCATAAAAATACCCATTCTATTTTTCTTGGTTCAAATATTTTTCTAGCATTCCTCTTCTTCTAAAATAAAAAGAAATAGTGAGACTCCCACAGGCCAAAGTCTTCTTTTGTTCAAGTACGCTTAACTCCAAAGTTCTCACTACATCTAGTGTCATAGATTCCTTCCATTTCAGGCATTTGGACTATTCCCATTTAGTCTAATATTTCTTCTTCCTACCTTTGCTATTCATCTCCACACGTCAGACCAAACACTATGTTCTTCAGCTAAAGCCACCGTGAACCATGCATGCATGCAAGCAATATCAATTCCCTCTTACCAAATTAATTGGCATGCAGCAAGAACACCCCCATTCATTGCCAAACATCAATTCCATTTTAGTTTTAATCATTAAAATTTTAGTTTTTTAGTTTCTTGCATTCAAACATTGAAAAGAAACATTGCACATAACTCAGCCAAATTAACTCATTCCGCTTGCTTTTGCCATATAAATAGAAGCTCCACCTCCATTCTACCCCTGAGCAAACCATTAGACATCGTTCCTCACCACGCAAAATACCAGAGAAGCCACAGCCCACCCCATGCGTTGGCCTCCTCCCCTACCATGCCATCTTTTGCTCTGATGATCTTTTTCAAGTTTCGCTCATGTCACATCATGTTCTAGCATCTTAGTAACCTACCCATCAATTTAATTTGGTTTTGGTGCAGCCATTTGGTGGGAATCATGTTTTTGCCAAAACCGGCCAGGACTTAATAATATTTTTTATATTTTTAGTTAACTTACTTTTAAGAAAAGCCTTTTTAAAATCTAAAAACAGGCAAATAAAATCTCCAAAGTTGACCGCCCTCCAGTCATCGCCGAGCACCGTTGAAGGTACCATCGGACTCCCTGGTGTGTCCTCTCTCTGTTGCTACCCTCCCCGTGCGCAGTCGCCTGCCGTAGTGCCAGTGACCTTTGGGTTCCATGCGCCGCCTTCGGCTGGTGAGGCCATTGTAGCAGCCAAGCTGACGTGGCAGGTGTCGTGGCAGACACCTAGCAGCCGCGTGTGCACCATTTCAGCACCAGCAGCCGCGCAAGCGTCACACCGGCTGCGTGCCACCTCAGCCTTCTCCCCGGTCCATGAACCCAGTCCACCAAAAGCCGGTCCCACCTGTCAGTCAAATAAAATCCTTTTCCTTTAGAAAATTAATTCGGTCGAAAATTCAGTTCTGTTGCTAACGTCATCATGACATCATAATTCCCTTTTCCAGTAGAAAGATAATTCAGCCAAAAAATAAATCCAATGCTGATGTCATAAATTGAATTACCAGTACAAAAATAATTTTAGAAAATCAGCCTTTTCCTTTTCTTTAGAATTCAAACTTCACATGCCCGTTCTCCTTCATCCTAACTCCATTTGAGCTTGTTTAAAATTTTAAATTCATCAAATATTCCAATCTATCTATTTATGCCATCCATTTGAATATTTGAAGTTTGCTTGGTAATCCAAAAATTTAAATTCCAAATTCAAATACCTAGTTCATTTTCAAAGCCTTAGTTTCATTCAAAATTTTCAGTTCATTTGCAAAATTCAAATTCAAATCTTGCAAAGTTTGAAATCTCCATAAAAACACCCATTCTATTTTTCTTGGTCCAAATATTTTCCTAGCATTCCTCTTCCTCTAAAATAGAAAGAAATAGTGAGACTTCCCAGTAGGCCAAAGTCTTCTTTTGTCAAGCACGCTTAACTCTAAAGTTCTCACTAAATCTAGTGCTATAGATTCCTTCCATTTCAGGCATTTAGACTATTCCTATTTAGCCTAATATTTCTTCTTCCTACCTTTGCTATTCATCTCCACGCGTCAGATCAAGAAACACTCTGTTGTTCAGCTAAAGCCACTGTGAACCATGCATGCATGCAAGCAAAATCAATTCCCTCTTACCAAATTAATTGGCATGCAGCAAGAATCTATTCATTGCCAAACATCAATTCCATTTCAGTTTTAATCATTAAAATTTCAGTTTTTCAGTTTCTTGCATTCAAGCATTGAAAACCAACATTGCACATAATTCAGCCAAATTAACTCATTTCTCTTGCTCTTGCCATATAAATAGAAGCTCCACCTCCATTCTACCCCTGAGCAAACCATTAGACATCCTCCCTCACCACACAAAACACCAGAGAAGCCGCAGCCCGCCCCATGCGTTGGCCTCCTCCCCCACCATGCCATCTTTTGCTCTAGTGATCTTTTTCAAGTTTTGTTCAAGTCACATCTTGTTCCAGCATCTTAGCAACTTACCCATCAATTTAATTTGGCTTGGTGCAGCCATTTGGTGGGAATCAAGTTTTTCCCAAAACCCTCATTGTCGATTTGTCACCTCCAGTGAGTTTTATTCTGAGGCCATCCCAGCAAAAATGAAACGTCATGCAGTAGAAATGTCTCCAATCAAATTCTTATCAGTTTCTTGGCCATGAACTCATCAATTAGTCAGTTTTTTGAATGCAAAGTTGAAACTAGCATTTCATTTATTCTATCCATTACTTCGGCAATCAATTCCGGCCATTCCCTTCCTTCTCTTCACCTATAAATTGAAGCACAACCTTCTCTCCTTATTTCCTACTTGTATTGCACAGCAACAAACCAGAAATCAAGACAAAAAGAAGATCTAGTTATGTTGTTTTAAATTATTATGCATGCGTACTTTTATTCAAATCTAGTTCAAATTCCATTTAGATTCTAGTTATGCCCAATTCTTTGTGTATAGCCAAATTTGACTTTGAACAATCATGCCTTGTCACCCTAGATGAAAACCTAGTTAGTATATTAGTATTAACTGGAAATTTTATAGAATTGCTTAGCCATGCTTAGAATAATTTAGGTGGGAAGAATTGCTTCGCACAAAATGATGATTTGTAAAATCTATTCTTGACTTCGATGAGTCAAGAAAGTCTATGAAATTTTGATAAAATAAAATTATAAAATCTGGTTTAGATTTAGGCAAATGGCTAGGTGGTGGGTGCTTGTTGGCATACATTGTTGTTTGGTAACACAATGTTGATTGCCAGGCACAAGGAGTATGTGGTTGGTGCCTACATCAGTTAAGGACCGGTCTATGAGCTACTGCTACAAAGCACAAGGTTGGCTGACTAATTTGCATGTCTCAATCTGAGTCTCGCTGTAGGTTGAAAGTGAGTATGGCGTAGGCCATGTGAAATCTCACTCGGCTCAAGATGGGGCTCCAACTTGTGGATTTAAGTTGTGGTGAAATCTTAGTGTTGGCTTGGCCAGGTTGAAGGCATTGCATTGTAAAGGCCTTGTCATGATCTTCTCGCTACACACCGAAGGAAATGTGTTTATCTGGTGGCAATATGGGATGATCATGTCTTATGAGTAAAGTTGTATAACCTCTGTAGAATGTATAATCTATCCTGGATAGCCGTGCCTACGATCATGGGCAAGCTGAGTAAAGTTTTTCATGGATTAGATTTTGTTTTCAAAATGGTTTTACAAAATGTTTATGAATGGATGGAATCCATATGAGGTCTTTTTGAGAAAGATGGTCCAGGTGGGATACCTATGGATAGGTTAGTGTTTGGTTGGAGCCTACACTAACGATATTATTTTGTTAAAATATTATTTCTATTTATTATATCAAATTCAGCTTTTGAATCTACTTACAATATTTACTTCAATTCTGCTTTTCCCTCAATTAACCTTATTATGCCTTCCTTTGTCAATCCTTATGCATGGATTAACTTTGTAAAACCTCCTGGTGTCACTTGTAGAGTACTTTATGTACTCATGTTGCTCAATTCATCATTTTTCAGAGGACGACTTTGACTTCGGTGAGGAACAAAACGTACATGCCACGTTTTACTGTCGTTTGCCTGGGGGTAGGCTCGGTGGGCTTCTTTCACTTCGGTTTTATCTTCCGCTGCTTATATTCAGTTTTTGGTTTATGAACCATTGATGTAAACTTTGGCCATCCAGCCTATATTCAGTTAAATAAAGTTTGTCATTACGCAACATCATCTACCCAATAACTTAACCTAGAGAGATAAGGGTTGTCAGTTAAGGGCCGCCGCGCCGTTTCCTTTCACTCTTAACTTCGACGAAGTCGTGCTCAGCCGTTACCACTCCCTGCCCCTATAAAAACCCCTCCCCGAGGATGTACATTTTCGAAAGCTTTATCCTTAGACTTATGGAGTGGTCATGCTAGGGAGGATTATCTTAGTGCAGTTGCTCATTACATTAATGATGACTGGTTATTAGAAAAGAGAATAATAGGTTTTAAATTGATAGACGTAGCACATACGGGTGAGAATATAGCAGAATGTATTATCAAAGTCATAGAAGATTTTGGTCTTACAAATAAAATTTTTGGAATTACCCTGGACAATGCTACAACAAACTCTAGGGCAATGGATATTCTCACTCCTTATTTGGTACATATGCCGATTCCTTCTTGCTATATCAGCGATGCCTCTGCCATATTATTAATCTTATAGTGAAAACTGGTTTGAAAAGGTTGGATCCATATTTTCAAGCTTTTCGTGATGCAATTTCTTTTGTAAATAGTTCTAACCAACGTATTGCCACATATAAGAACTACTGCATTGTGATAGGTGTACATCCACGAAAATTCGTTGTGGACAAGCCAGTGAGGTGGAACTCAACTTATCTCATGGTACAAAATGTTTTCCCATACAAATCCACTTTTTCTGTTTTCATCCACATACACTATCATGGCCAATCGGCAATACATTGCTGACTGAGGACCACTAGTATGTTGCTAAGAAGTTATTACAATTTCTTTAACTCTTTTTACGAATCAACTATTGCTTTACCCTAGTGTATTATCCAACATCTCCGTTAATTGTTCATCATATTCTTGTTATTGCCGTTCACTTGAAAAAAAATTAAAAATGACGCACTATTATAAGAGACCGTGTACGCTATGAAAAACAAATATTTAAAATATTGGAAAGAGATTATATATTTATACACATTTGCATTTATTTTAGATTCGAGAGCTAAAATTGAAGATTTCACTAATGTTCTCAACATTATAGGTGATTCTATAGGGCTAGATTATTCTAACTATTTTACAGTTGTTCGTTCATAACTGTCTAAAGTTTACTAGGAATATGAGCATAAGTTTCAGGAAGCTCGCTTACAACGACCTCCACCAACATCCACTACAGGTAAGAAGACAAACATGTGGGGCATCATCTTTTCCTCCAGGAGATCCTCTACATCTTCAAGTAGCAGAGGTGGGGCAATCTATACTAGGGCCCACGGGGAACTATCAATCTTCCTAGATAGCGATCCCGTGCCATTTGGTACAGAGAACTTCAACTTTTTGGATTGGTAGCGCAAGCATAAGCTAACATATACAGTGCTATCCATATTAGCACAAGATGTGTTAACCGTTCCTATCTCAACGTTTCTTCCGAGTCTGCTTTCAGTCTTTCCGAAAAAATATTGGAAGAGAGAAGAACAAGACTCATAAATGAGATAGTGAAAGTACTTCTTACCGTGAAAGACTTGGAACAAGCTGAGGCGTGTGACCTACACAGTGTGGTGGATATGGAGTTGGAAAACACGTTCAACAATTTGTATCTAGATGGCGGTGAAGGCAGTCAGGACACCACTGACAATTTTTATAACATCCATGTATATATTGTATTTTTATGCTTCTCCACCTGTAATTTTGAGCTACAGGTTATACCTTTTTTTCTTTACCAAGGTTTTATCGAGTTGAATTTTTTACTTGCAAAGTTTTTTAATGAGGCAGCTATTTTAACATAAATAAAAGCTCATTATTACATTTCTATAATTTACTATGCCACCACCTCAACCCGCCCCACTAACCCAACAACCCATGCAAATCAGTGTGCTAAATGTGGAAAAGGACACTTGACCAAAGATTGCAAGACAAGCACTGGTGCATGCTTTAACTGCGGACGAGGAGGACATCACCGAGCAAATTGCCCTTACCGTCAAATTAATTGGACTTCCCATACGACCAGCTAAACTACTACAAATGCAAATTCGAATGCAAAATCCACCCATGGAATGAGAACAAGGACCTGCGAACACAAAGTGAGAGGAGCAGGAGGTGCAATACCAATGGGAGGACCGACCCGATTGGATTATGTGGTAACTTAGCAGTTGAGGAAAGCAACAGATGTCATCGCGGGTATAACCCGTACTCCACCCTCAATTGGTTCAACTACTTTAAATCCAGTACCACCTAATTAATTAGCAAAAAGAAAGAAAGAAAGAAGAAAATTTAATTTGTTACGAAAATTTAGTAACCTTGCAC